>JAPYYT010000227.1:0-66762 GCA_030522565.1 Ceratosolen corneri
TATATATATATATATATATATATATATATATATATATTGTGTCAATTAGTTATGGTGGCTCGTCAAATAAATTCTCTTAGCCTTACATGAGATCCTACGTTATTAAAGTTATTATATCTTACGTAATATTTTCTCTTGCGGTAGCCAGGATGAAAAATAAAAGTTCTTTGGGATTTTGATTTTCAGCAGCTTGAAATCAACAAGCTTTATCAGCACTCGAGTCGGTGACAGATTTTCTAAAGTTTTAAATATAATATTTAAAAATTCATCGGGCGACGTTTCTATTTGTATTATTGAGCCGAAATTAAAATAAACTACACCACTCGTACTTTCATCTAACCATTTCTTTAGATCCTATAATTAATATAATATATTTAAATTAAAAATGAAATAGCTGAATTAATTTTTATTGCGTGTTATATTTATTTTACTTTTTTTTTTCAATGCACTATAACAGTATAAGCAATTAGCTATTTATAATTACATAGTTCAAAATATAAAGTATTTTATTATCTTAAATAAAAACATAAACATTATTATTATTTTTAAATATTCAAATTATTTTCTGTTTTTTTTTCTATTCTTTAACCAAATTTTTCATTTTTCTTATAAGGCTGATAGTGATAACTCTTAACTTTCTAACGTACTATTGAGAAAAACAATATCAGATTTATTATTTATCGGATCAACAAAATCTATGCATTCAAACTTATACAGCATCCTTACCTTTCCTAATCACCTTTAATATATGAATTTATTTCTGACGAGTCATTGTTTTTATCAAATTTGCATATCTACGTTCACTTCCTGATCTCAATCTCATATTCAGAGGTATTCAGCACCACCTATTCTTATGTTTTATTTAAAATATTTAAACATACATTCGTAACATGCATTTTTTTTTTTAATATAAATAACCTCCAAAGCACTTCAATAAGCACTTCAATAAAAGCAGCAACATAGCGTTATTCATAAGGTCAGCTCGCAAAAACCAAGATAATGTACAATTACTGTTTATTATTTTAGCAATAAGAAAAAATTAGTGCTTCCTACGTGCCAGTGGCTCTTAGCGAACCAAAACTGTTTTTCTCGCCAAACTATATTTTAAGATGCTCATTAGATATCATTATTTTGAAAACATAAGATACTTGAAAATTAGTCTTCCTTTTACATTTCTAATGCTAACCTTCCAAAATGAATTTCAACTTAATCTAACGTAAACAGAAGAAATATAAGCTAATAATGCCAAATACAAACTACAAGTTTCGTCTTCAATTGTAAAAACTTTAAAACTACGTAGTTTTATATTAGTTATATATTATTTATATATATATATATAATATATAAAGAACGATATAAATTATTTTTAAAAGATAAGATATAACGATCAATTGCAGCGTGCATTTTTCAAAAATCAAATATAAATCAAGACTCCACTGAAATTGTTTGGCTATTCATTCATTTAGGAACGTAAACTTTCTTATTACTCTCGACATTTGAAATATATTTCAAACAACTTAAAAGCACGATCGACTCGCGAGCTTGACATTTTATTGTCCGCGAATAATTAAAATTACATCATTAAATTCAGATACTGACGTGCGATAGTTCTGGACCCTCATTTTGAATATGAATACCGCCAACTTCAACGAGGGCCGGTGTCATCGGCTTAGCACCATTGATTGGAAAATACGTGTTCACCAATACTAACGACACATTTCTTTCGAGCTCTGTCAGAGTTGGTGCTTCCGGGCCATAATACTTCCTCAGCAATTTATTTTGATTCACTGTTTGATAGATATAGCTAAACTTGAATAAATAAAATATTAAAGTATTGTGCAATCTGTTCCAAAAAGTATTCTCTGGACTAATGTATAGTAGATTACTGGAAGATATCGCGATATTTTCTGGATTCCCGATTATATCGTGCATCCAGGGATAAAACGATGAAGTGCTGATGAGAACGACAGGCACATTCCAAAGATAACCGAGAATCGTGAAACAATGAGAATTCATCATCTAAAAATTAATAATAATTTTCGTAAGCGATTAAGGCATGTGTATTGCAATTTATGAAATGTTGCACATTGACATAGAAATTAAAATGACAGAACATTTAATTATAAGAGAAAAAAATTCTTTTAATACAATCTCAAAGCTCGATGACATTTATTCTTGCATATTTATTATTTCAAGAGAACCTTATAATTACATTTATCTCAATCGCTCAAATGAACTTATTCTCTGCTTATTATTGATAATATCAATCGATAATATTATCTAATATTATCATTGATTGAATAAAAATTATGACGATGTATGCTCTCTTAATCTTCTATATTACATTTATCGTAGTTTATTAATAACTTCATATAAGAAAGCGCAACTAATAAATTTACAGATAGAATATTATTCATTAACACTTGCAAATGTTACTTATTTATCCAGCCCATCTAGTCACTGTTATTTTAATTAAAATTAAATATGAACGTACTTTCTGACAAAAAAAAAAATAAATAAACGAACTAAAGTGAATTCATCATTTGATAAAATTAAAAATAATTTTGCTAAACAAAAAAAAAACTTATTATTCGAAGAGTATGTTCAAGCATTTGTTCGCATTGTCCATGAAGAAAATTATGCAATTCCTATATGCAAGTCTATGCAAAAAATATGAAATCATTTCAGCATTCTTAGGCTCATACGCACTCAATACAAACTTTATAAATATACTCTTCAACTAGCACACTCAACTATTCTTATATAAAAATAAATTATTATGCGGATTAATTATCATAGAAACAAGAATATTATATAAAAAAAAACGATACTGATTCTTAATTAAAAGAGTACCGACCAAAGTTACATGCAAATAAACCATAAAAGTATATGGAAATATATATTTTTTGTTTCAATCAATTTAAAATGCTATCTAATTAGATATTAATTTATTATACGATTTATTATACGAGAAAATTACTTGCAATGTAATTAAAATTAATTAAAGTAAAAGTATTGTTCGTTAAAACAGTAATTATTTTTGTATTGTTGATATTTTTTATATTTCATTTATATTTTTATTTGATATCTTGTATTATTAGATTTCAAGCATCAACACTTTGTGTCTGCGTAAAGAAATAATTGCAATTGCGAATAAAATTTTATTCAACGGCATTTGATATAAGAAAGAATATGATAATCATATTAAGGGTAATTTATTTCTGTTTTCTTCAACACTCGAGATACAAATAAGCGAATGACAAATGTAACGTAATAGAATGTAATAATTTTTTCTTTTATGCATAATAAATTTAATTAAACGTAACTTGAAATGACCTTTGAGAAATTGAGAAAATTGAAAAAGTACTGCAAAGTTAATAATGAATATTCTACTGCAATGATAAAGAGAATGTATAGTCGTATTAATATAAAAAAAACTAAATGTTACCTGAGATATAATTAAATCGTAAGGTGGATCTTTCGGAGGGTTGTGAGCTAAATGTAAAAATTCAGGAGTTCCAATGTTTTCACAAATGCTAGTACCTAATCTAGTTATCAAATCTAATGAAAAGGAAATTTTTCGCCCCTTATTTACAATGGAAGAGGAGAATGCACCAATCGAAGAATTATCATTATTTGTTAGCTTGATTATTTGTGTATAATTAGGATGGGATTCTTCGTGCGAAAGTATATTGATGACATCGACTTGGTGACCTTTTCTCAAGAGTCCTTTAAACACTTGATTTATCATGAAAAAATGGCTGCGTATAGGTAGTCCATAAATCCCAAGAATTCGATAGGCGTTGCATAGTTGGATAAATTCAAAAATGGCAAATACAAAAAGTATATTTAAAAACTTCATGTTGCCCACTGTTGCTATTATTATCTGTGGCGAGTTACTTTGTCTTTCGTAGTACGTTTATTATGAAACTGCAAGGCATAATTTTTCAAAATTATTATTTATCAATGTACTTCACAACTTCACTCCTGCTCTCGATAATTTCGAAGAATTGAATAATCAAAAGTGAGAAGACTTTTAATCGAATTGTATATTCGCCTCTCAATACATCTGCCGACAATTAATATAAATATCAAAACGATGTCGATATTATTCGTTTGACGCTCAAAAGCCAACTGATGACTCTCAGCTCCACTTTATTTTGTTGAGCATTTGCTCGATATTCCGTCAACAATCTCGGCATGACTGCTTCTAAAATCCCGACCTTCTCTGTCTAATCACTCGGCTCATTCAAGGAAACATATTTCTTTCAAGCTCATTCATCATCTTTCTGCCTCTCGTACTGCAGCTATATACTCATACGAAATTCCGACAAAGACAACATCGCCAACGACTCGTCGCATCAAAAACATTTACTTGGAAGAAAGGGATGCGTGGTGGCTGATATAAAATGGCAGAGCTACAAAAGCTTTCCAACTACTACTTCGAATAGTGAGATCAACTAGATAAAATCAGCTATTCTGTTATTCATTGTCGAGCTATCGCAGTCACAGCTATTGTCACAGTTATTGTCACTTGACGTCATTAATAATACTAACCGCCACTGTATAATTCGTAATTATCTAAATAACCATTAGAGCAGAACCCACTGGCAGGCCAACTGCACTCACCAATTGGATTCTTCAACTAAATTTATCCGATCCTGAACTGGGCGAATAATATTTTTTTAAGTCTCGGGCAACTTTGTAGTCGGCTTACAACTGAACAGCGAGACGGCTTAATCTTTAAATATTTTATACTATTTCGTATCACTTGGCACAACGAGAAGTTTAATTCTACGCCCAACTATTCATATATTGTAACTGTACAACATCGATTTGTCCATTTCTTATTCAATAAACGTAATTTTCAATCTCTAGCAAACAAACGTGGCCGAGTTAATAATAACACTTCTCCTTATCACCTCTCCTTCCACTATTTGTATCACCTCATTACATCTTGGAGAGAAAAGACACTCGCACGCAATTCCCCAGCAGTATTGTTATTTTTAAACTGACCTATCATCCTCACTTGCCACATTCGGGATTTAAATAATTGCTTCTGCCATATTCATAATTATTCAAACGATACGTAATAATATAAAACATAAAACATACAGACTTGTTCGTAGAAATAATTATGGGTTCGCAATTAAATTATTTTATATATCTCGTACATTATTTTAGATATCCTGCAAATAATACGCAATCACTAAGAAATGCATTAAATTATTAGCATTTGATTTCTATTTATTTTTCTCCTTAGAATATACAATCTCTTGTAGATACAATTGCGAGCTTAAATATTAACTGTTTACGTATAAATCAGTGGAAATACCTAACTGTACTATCGACAATTTATTGACAATAAATTAAAATATCATATTTTTGCTAACGTAGAAAATTTTCCAATCACCAATAACACCAATAATTATAATAATAAATAAAAGATACGAAAATGAATAAGAAGGCAAGTTGCTGATGATATTTTATAAAATTCAAAACTCATAATTTTTATAAAAAAATAATATTGATTTAGTGGAAAGTAAGTGTAAAAGATTCGTAATAGATTAATATTGATTATCTGATTATCTGACAAATGATAGACAAATGATTAATTGACTTATCTGCCATTATATTGTACGTGATAAAAAATATTTAATCATTTACACGATAGTGCATTAATATTATAATAGCGCAACGATCTAATAATTACAATAGATTATAGTATCTAAGAAGAAAAAATTTCAATATCTTATATTTATAGTTACACAAGAGATTTCAATAGGAATCCCATAAGTTTAAAAATATTCCTTGTTAGAGCAATTACAGATTAACGCGAACAATAAACATAAAACTTACGAAATTCTTCTGTCTCGTTAATATTTGACGTGCAACTTCCATTGTCCATGCACCACAATTCGGTTAACAAGTTAATCGATAAATTTCCGAGTGCCTGCTTATTATCCGAACTTATCGATTATGATTTTCAACAATGTCACTATTAATCATTAGATTTTCAAGTAGGAATTCAATACTGCTTAAATTATAACATAAGATTCCCAACTATTTAATAATAATAAAAGAATATTCACGAATTCAGGACTTCGTCAAGAATCTATTAATCTAACAATACAAAATATCCCGAATTCCAATAATTATTTTAATTTCAATTGACAAAACTTTAGCTAATTAATATCCAACTACAATAGACAATTATCCTTATGCTACATATATATATATATATATATATATATATATATATAATAATTCACTGATTTTTAATGATTGCCGATAATTGAGAATATCGAGAAATTAATTGATTAATAATTTTAATTAACGGGGAGAAAATATAAACCATTGATAATTTAATTATTTCTAAAGCACGACTTTAAAATATTCATTAAAATATATATTTTATTAAAATATCTTTCAAATCGGTCTCTTACGTACATTTGTATGTTTAAATTTACGTTTTTTATCACACTTAAAAAATGTTTGCTTCTAATAAAAATATCACCGTCATGCACTTTTTATGCTTACATTATTATGCAATAGATACTCTTAACGATCTTTAGAATTTTAAGAATCGAAACGAATTATATTATTTATATTCGTATTCATATTCGTTCGTATTGTAATTATATATATATATATATATATATATAATGGTATTATAGCACTCTAATTTTTGTAATCAATAAACGATATTATTATAATAATTAGATAAATAAATTATAAATATTTATTATAAATACACTTTATCGGTTGATTAACTTATTAGAAAATTTTTTAAAATTACGTTAAAAACCTTTTAGGAAGAAGCAAACTATAGATTTTGCATTTATTATTAATTGCCAGAGTACAATAATTTACCTTTAAAACAATTCTAAAGAGTATAAATAGTTTTATTTTATAGTATAAAATGAGACTTTATGTATTTAAATAGAGTATAAATATAGAAACAAGTCACGGTAATTAACGCAACCAATTAAACATATTTTTTATTAATTTGAATTACGATAAAAACAAACACAAATATTCTGCAAGATTCTTTAATAATGAAATTTAAATTATTATTATTCTTTTTAATTATTGTTCATTATCAATATACTTTACATTTACATTGTAATTTGTTAAAATTTATTTTAGCGAGTAACAAGTAACTTTACTGCCTCGTGTATAAACTATCTAATGGGAAAGTAAAGTTATCACTATTATCTTTAATTGTATTGGTTCAATTTTTTCTGTGTCAAGTCCCATACGCATTAAATTACATTTATAATTATTAATAAAGATTTCTAAGACATGCATATGCATTTATTTAAAAGTTTTGCAAATAATATTCTCATTTTATAATAATCATAATCTGGCAGTGATATAGTATTGTAAAATGATTGAGTCTTAGATAAAAATGCAAAATTAGTCGACAAAATTTGTATCACATCGTCTATAAACCTTCAACATTTTCTTCCGCATTTACACATCTTTATTAACTGAATGCTTTCATATTTAAAGATATTTCATTAATATAATAATTATTGGGGAATAATACAGTCATCCAAATTACTTTTTAAAATTATTTTGAACTTTTATTAAATGATACATCTATCCCTGAATATAAATAATCTTATAACTGTTTATCTTAATCAATTCGTATATATTAGGGCAAAATACACACATGTAAGGGTGAAATAATTACTTGTACAATCGACGCGATGCCTCATTTCTTCTCGTAACCATTGCAATTAATTCTTGTGCCTAGTGTTAAAAAAAAATTACAAACTCACTATTTGTTTGAAGATTGTTCCATATGAGCTCATTATGATATTGTTCTATTTGCAGGAACTTGGAATAAAATTCTCTTCAACATTTTGCGTACTTGTGCTTTATGCATGTAAACGAATAAAATATTAAATAATACAAAACTTCAGGAAAAATGATGTAGGTAAAGTATTATAAGAGCTGCTCCTTATATTATAGAATTGTATAAAATTTGCATCTAAACTTAATCTTGATTTATTAAGTAAATTATAAAAGTATGAAAGATATGCAATAAAATATTATAAATTTATATTTATAACGTTGAGAACGCAATGTTGTCGTATTACGATAATTTATAATAAAATTTAAAGTTAAATTAAAATACTTTTGGACAAAAATATATATGTAAGTACAGCTCGTAGATTTTTTGTATTTTTTATTAAATTTATGACAAATCATTAAAAAATCATCCAGAACATAATGATGAAACGTAATAATAATGTTAAATTAATTTCAATAACACATACAACGAAGCCAGTTCAATAGACATATTATTTGTTCAATGATATTAACAATTATATTGTCTAAAAGCATGCAAACAAAATATATTGTAGAGAAAAATTTGATAAATATTTATCTTTGTACGACACTGTACTCGCCGTCTTAGCCATTAAAGTCAACTATATTTTCTAATCTACTTATATTTCTGTATACTTATGTTACTGTGGATTTTCGATATACTTCCATTACATTGATATTTAATGTCACACACAAAAAAATATAATAATTTTTTATAAATTTCGATTTTCATAAGCACATAAATATTTCTTTTTTATTATACGCAATCAGCCTGAATACACAAAATCGTATTTTCTACCGAAAAGAGTTTCACGAGACTTTATCTACTTTACTTACTGCATAACAGAATTGTTCAAGGATTCCGTTCAATATTCAAATTACGCAATCGTTAAATAATCATTATAATCTCCAACAATAATATCTACGTGAGAAAAAATTCTGTCGATCCACTAGTTTCCTATATAATTATAATTTGTAATTTTCGAAACCCAGTTTATACAAATTCACTTGCACATGTATTAATATCACCGCTTGGCCAAACAAAATATTAAGACTCGTCACCATTACCAATCTGAATTTTTTTAAATTCATAATAAATTAATATATTATATGATCCGAAGCTCCGATGTATATTAACTTAATATATCTTAAATAACTTATCTTTACAATTTAGAAGCATTGCTTTGTAAATGCCCATTCCCGACATTCATTTCATGCTGCCATTCATTATAAAAATCATGTATTGAACCACAAGAATAATATCCGTAATGATATTTTTGAGAGAGAATTTAAAACAAAACCATATTATCATTCTCTCCATACATTCGTTTTACACTATTGTTGTTTAATAGATTTGATAAGTAGGATTCCATCATTATAATTTTCCATTCTTATTCCCTACAGCATTAACTATATACTCAAATTTTTCAACAATTTGTTATTTCTTCATTTTAACTGTAAATGTAGTGACACTAAAAAATATTCATATAAAGCATTATAATAAATGTAGCGTTAACCAAAAAATTATATAAAAAGATAATGTCAAACTTTAATTAATTATAAGCCATAACTTCAATTACCTCCTTTTTATCATAAAAGACGCCTTTTGGAAAAGCCGCAAATACTCATTTAATTTAGTTATTATTAACTTACTGTTCTATCAGCGACTTCGACCTCATTAATTTTTTTATTATAAGACTACTTACTCTTGTCACTTCTTACCATTGCCGGAGTTTCCGATTTTTCTCCATTTGTTGTTGCCCGAAAGTCTGTTAAAATTATTACAACAACAAAAAACTATTAGAAAAGTATTACAAAATGACAAGATATTCCCCGATAAGTTAAATCGATGAAATTTAAATTGACAATTGTGTCAATTATATTTGATTATACTTCCACTTGAATATGTTACTCATACAACATATAAATGTTACACATTCAAATTTATTTCATTATAAATAAAAGTAATTCACAAATAATAATTGAATGAACTAATTTAAAATTAATTTACTTCGCCTCTTGCAAAAATTATTTTGATAACACGTAATTCATATGTTTATCACAAATATATTGATACGATCATTATTTATATGTAGAAAAACTTTAAAGCAATTATATGCTGTCAAACGTAATTTCTACCTGTAATATAATTAATTGACTTTCTTTGCTTATATCACGCAATTAAGCCACTCTAATAATACTTGTTTAATAATTAGTAACAAATCATTAACAACAAGAAAGCAATATGTGCGTCAAGAGTATTTTTCATCACATACTATTAATTGCGCATTGTTTTTATAAGTAAATCAAATTACGACATACGATAGAGGCGAATCAATAGTTATCCGAGGGAAAAGTATTTTATGATTTCAAATACATTGTCTTATTATTTTATGTGCTCGAGTCTTTCTGAACTCAAGAACTTGCAATCAGAATGATTCGATATATTTATAAACAGAGACGACGCGATATTCCCTTCATCATACAGTAAACAGTACGATGCAATTAATGTTTACACATCTTTAATTAAGCAATTAATATTTACTTCCTAAATCATTGAGCTACTTAATTGTAATTATTATAAATAATCAATTGCTCGTACCTATCGTAATTGAAATAAGATTACGTTATACTCAATTATGAAACTTCAATTCAATCTAATAAAGCATTTTTAATACAATGAAACAATGTGTTCGTGAAATTGATTTAAATCTAAGAAAAGTGCGTGCCGATATAGCTTTACTGCATTTATATGTTAATTTTCGAACTGAAAATTAAACGTAAAAGAATTCCAGTTCATATCGTAACTTCGCCTAATAATTAATCGATTAATTAATGTTATTTTATACATACATAGACCACTTAAATATGTAATTAAAGTACCGAGGATGGCTATTACCGTATTTAACAATTGCACCGAGAATTCATTGTGAAGTTGTTGTGCTTATGGCAGTAGCTGCAAACCCATAAGCTACATCACAATTCGCCTTAGTTTAATAGTTGAATAGTTTCGCTTTGGCAACCAATAGTTCCGAGTCAAAAACTTTTGCCTCACACTGTATTAGTTTACCATAAAGTCCTATGTCTCAGGCATAAAGAAGACAAAGGACGAAGACAGGAGGGAGGTGCGAGGAGAGAAGAGAGAACACGAATGATGCGATGACGCTATGCCGAAATGCGACGCAGAACACATATTTACATAAACTACCCAAGTTCCTAGTATAACTATGAGCGTACATAATACGACGGATGATTGGTATTTATCATAGGAATGAATTGCACGTGGCCTCGGAAGAAAGTAGCATTAGCAATTGGAGTTGTTAAATTAAATTCTCTCAAAGGCAAATAAATGTTCCCTTGAGAGTCGGACAAACATTTATGTGCTGTGTTTCGACACTAGTCTTTGACTTGTTTGTTTTCAGTTGTGTAAAATGAATTTTAAATAAATTTAAAATAAATGAAAAATAACTCGCTACATTATTAAGAAATTTATCTATTTATACTTTTCATACGACTCGCTAAACAACGGGTGCATAAAAATGTTTAACAGGACTTTTTATCTTTGGAATAAAAGCAGAAATTAGCATCGTACCTTCGGTGGGCATCTGTTGCAATAAATTTCACGATAGATTTCATTTAGTTTATTGAGAATTAATTAAGCTGTATTTCTCTATATCTATAAATTATAATAAATTAATGAAAAAAAAATTAACACTTTGTTCAATGTCAAGAATGCACGTTTAAAATAAATTCACGTAATATCAAGTTTACTATCTTCGCAAAAAGTTTAAAAACTACTGGTTAAAAATTAATGGCCTACGGGTATCGAATATTTATATTTTTTTTTGCCTAATTAAAGCACTTGAAAATCTAATAATAGTCATTTTTAACATAAATTAAGTTAAAAGATTAATAATATATATATATATATGTATATGTATATTCCATTATAAGCCATAAAATAAATAGAAATGTTGTTTTAATAAATTATGTAAATTTCAAAAGTTGTTAAAATTTGTGTAACTTTCTAGTATAATTAAAGAAACTGTTTATATTGACATTTTTAACAATTAATACTAACTTATGGAAATAAATATTACCCATAAAAGATAGATAACATTAATTGATAAATACCATTTATTCAAATAGAAACATTTTTTAAGTAATATCTACATTAAAATAAAATGCTATTGATTATCAATTATTTTATTCAGTAGGCATTATCAATGAAACTCATACATAATATATATATATATATATATACCAAATTATCATTACCTTCATATGTTATATAGATAGGTGTAGTCTGCCAAATCATGATTTTCTATTTGATGCACTTTAAAGCGGAAATGAGACATGGCATAACAAAACCACTGTATGTAACAAATTTTTATAAGATCATAAAAGGTATTATTTAATCTCGAGTAAGGAGTAATGAAGTTAGAATGGAATAAAGAGGCTTTTGCTTTTTTTCCACGACTTGATGAAGTTCGTGTAATAACAAAGTGCAGCCTTGGAAGTCGCTTTCAGTGCTACACGCCGAGAGCCCTTTTCGCCAGTAATTAAGCGAGCACGAATCGAGTGATTCATGAAATATATACGAGAAGCGTGGTATTCGATTTTCGCTTCCTTCGTGATGTGAAGATAGCATCCTTCTTACGACGGAGTGTCGAGTTCCCTTGTAACCATTATCCAGAAATCTCGATAATGCACCCTCCGAAATGAAGTCTGGGTTGGGTTGGTGAGAGGCAGCGAGTGAGGACACAAAGGTCCGCAATATCTAGTATAATTTTACTAACCTCCACTCAACAAATACAGTTGTTGATGATAAGGAAGCAAATAAACGGGTGAAACCTCGGGAATAGGAAAACTTCACGATAAGTGGTGGGCTGGGAAGAATTCCGTCCAAGACTATTGGAAGTCGAAATTTCTAGTTAATTAAAGACCACCGTCTATAATGTTTCACTTATCTTCAATCTCTCACTCTCTCTCTCTCTCTCTCTCTCTCTCTCTCTCTCTCTGTATTTAATGTATATCATTGTTTGCATTATATATTTAGTGACATGTGCACGCTTATCAACATTTATTGTAGCACATTGCAAAATGATAATAAAAAATTATGATTAGTGAAATGGCTGGAAGGAATAAATTTAGTTACGTTCATCTAAAGTTTATTTTATATAAATTATTTTATTGTTATAGTCAATTTATTTAAGCTTCTCAAACTATGGTATGATTATATACTGTAAAGCATCTATTGTTTTAGAATATAAACAATAATATATTTTATAGGATGTTATGATAATTTGCAACAATTTTTATTTAATTCTAAAGTTCTTTTTATGAACAAGTTGTGAAAATAAATTTGATTTAAAAGTTTAAATTATTAGCATGAAAATATACATTGTACACTGAAAACGACTTTTACATCTACAAATATCTTGAATTGTCATTGTAGGCTCAAAATTATTTATTTAATAATTATATATATTATGCTCAAAATACATGAGTTTTAAGAATAATTAAGTTACTCACACATATCAAATTATTTCTGCATGTTTCATATAGATTGCATATCTGCTTCGATAGTATTATCCAAATACAAGTAACATAAGTAAAAACAAATACATTATTACAATATTATGGGCATTATTTTTAGAAGATCATTTAAAGGAAAATCAATTAAGGAACGATACCATAAATAGTGAGATTAATTACAAATTTTTGATATTAAAATATTTTTGATATACAAATTTATCAAAAAATTAATTGAAAATAGCGAGCAGTAAGTACTATTGATAAAACTGTTGATAAAGCAAGTAATAAAGATCACTGTGTTATTTAAAAATTTGATTTACTATTTATTAATTTTTTTTTGTTTTTTTATAAAATCAATGGTATTTTAAGAACGCAAAAGATCTTCATTTTATTTTAATAGAAATTATTAATATTTTTCACAATATCGTATAGAAACCGATACAATCATTTCATATAATTTTATTTGATGATCTATTAATTATATAAAAAATATAAATTTTATCTTTATAATATAAATCTACATAAAAAAAAATAATTTTTATCTTCAATTACTTCATTTGTTTATTTGATCGCAAATATCATTGTTCTATTTTGTTATTGAATCGATGTTGGCAGACCAAAACCATATTCCTTTAGTGAAATCCTTAAATTCCGGTTCCTTCTTGTTACATTTCTATTACATTTACTATGCACTTATTTAAGCACAGGAGCTTCAATTACATTAAATTTTGTCGTCATTATTTACACTTTTTTTAAATTGGCATTGTGTATTTATTTTATAAAAATCATATTCTTCTATTGTATATATATTATTTAATTTTACTGATTATTCTTAAGTTGATACACTTCCAGTTCAAGTTATGGTTAATATTTTTCTACGATCGAATTTTTATAATATAATCTTAAAATTAAAAGTGAATTCGAATCCCAAATATTTACAGTGGATTTACAAAAAAGTATACTATTATCAAGTATATTAGATAAAAAAAATTTGTATATCTTTAATACATTATTTTCTTTAAAGTTGCCTAATCAAGCAAATACCGTATCGATTCATTTGTTTCAACCGAAAAAAAAAAAATTAATTACATAATCAATAATGTTTAAAATTAATAATGAAAATATAGTTGGGAATAGAGGCTGCTCTTAGCAAATCAAATGTTTCAGGGAAAAATTTTACCAACGAACATACACTATTACAATATTGCACTAAAATGCGTATATAAATCGCAGTGCAAATAAGCTCGGGCCAATTATTTTGCAAGCGCGCCATCATTAAATATAACTCTTTCTACTGAACCTCCATCAGATTATATTTATTTATCTTTACTGGCACATAAACAAAGAAATAATATCACGTCCTCGGTGTCCCCGCTCACCCACTGGGCTTCGCCAGGCATAACCCAGTATAACCAATCCAGCAATTTACCATAACATTTAACAACGCTCCATCGCAAAAATCCCGAAGCGTTTTATCGCGCAATATAAGTCCTTTTGCCAGGATCGCCCGGGAACTCCTGTCATCTAAGGCGCCACTGTTAGCGTTAAGCAGTCGTTATCCTGACCCACATCAACAAGTCGCTCAATAACCCCATCATCTCCCAGTTAATTCGCCGGCCGCTTCGCTCTCCTCCTCCTCCACCTTCCGCCAGCAATCCTTCATCGCCTCCAAAGTCTCATCTACTTTTATGCTCCTTTGACGAAGCGGTTGAAATAAAAAAGAGTTCATCTAGCTTCCGTGATACGACTGCAAATTTCAAATATAGATCTAGCCAGACGTTCGTTAGACTCGCCAAGTTACGAGCCAACATTCCCCCCATTGCTCATTACCAATGACCGATATGTCCACGACCATTACCAGCATCAATAGTCACTACTGCATTAATACTGCATTCCACGTGGACAATGTGATGCTTCGTCTCTTTATTAATCCGCAAGTAATAGGGAAGATCTTTTGTCAAAGTTCTTTTAAGTGAGCTCGTTCTCTATTAAAGTGACCTTTTTTCCAATTAATTTTGTAATATTTGTAATAATGCAAAATAATGAGCTCGTAATAATTCTGAACTATTAATTAAGAATATCGTAACTCAACTAAGCTATGTCCTATACAAATAATTAAACGAAGCATCGCAATAGAGTCTTAAAATAAACACACCCACACACGCAGAGGCGATTACCATTGATTTTTTTTGCATTATATTAGGCATAATAATAAATTGAAAGTAAAATGCTTATATTGATTGTTGGTAAAATCTTATTATTTGCTCGATTGGGTAAATAAAGTAGCAGAATTTTGATTATTATTATTTATTATTATTATTATTATTATTATTATTATTATTATTATTATTATTGATTATTAATGTGGTTTAAATGTGGGAATAAGTTTACGAGAAAATAATTCTATAACTCGTCGGACTTTGATCAAAAAAATCAAAGGAAAACAACGCTTCGCTTTGCTTTTAATTGCACCGATAGAACACATACATACGAAAGTACAAATTAAACTTCCGATAATTCACACTATTGGAATACTTTACACTGCACCTGCAGTCTCTCGAGGTTATATTGGGTGCGAGGGTCGGTGGGGGGGGGGTGGATCCTCGCGATCATCGCTGGGCTAGAGAGGTACACGAGGACGACGACGACAGCAACAGCAACAGCAACAGCAACAACGACAACAACAACAACGACAACAACAACAACAACAGCAACAACAACAAAATGAAATACATGCGTAGAAAAAAAATCATTTATATATTTGTCAATGTTATGTACACTTGTTTAGTTGATTTTGCGCGAGCCGATTGCTCGTGAACCAAACACTAATTCGGAATCTTACTTGTTTCTCTCTATTGCTCTCCGCAGAACCTTATTGTCCAGCAATTTTCGATGGCTGGTCCTGTTGGCCGAATACGCCTGCGGGGACGACGGCCTACACACCCTGTCCAAGTTTCGTCACCGGATTCGATCCAAAACGTGAGTCTCAGTGCATCCTCAACACTTAACATTATCTCGCTCACCATTACAAATGCGCAAATCTCTTTCTATAAACGTTACGCTCCTTTTTACATGCTTTCTTTTCTTATAAATATTAAGAACAGTATGCGTCGAGGCGAATGAAAATCATTGGACAGTTAGACTACTCGTGAGTATTCGAAACTGCGTTGGAATCTTATCTCATAGCATTACTTACTTCAATACTTATTATTAATAATTGATCCTTTATCGTTGCAATCGTTACAAATTACGCATGAATTCGTACAGGTATAAATTATAAAATCATTTGCTGCAACGAAGAACTCAACACACACACATATATATATATGTACGTATGTATAAAAAAAAAAAAAAAAAAAGAAAGGAGACAATAAGAAGAAGAGAAAGACGAGGCATATTCACAGCTTGCATGAATATAATTTCTCATCGTATGTTTCCCTGTTTGCCTTCGTCCTATTTTTATTTACTAAACTCCTTTTGGATTATTAAATGTGTATATGATCAATATAAATTCTAGGCATAAACTATCATATCTAAGGAGTCGGTGAATCTCACTAAAAATGTACAAAATTATAAAAAAACAAAATAAACAAAAAAAACAAAAAAAAAATACAAAAAACAAAAAAAAACAAGAAAAAAAAAGAAAAATTAACATACCCACATTACAATTTATATTTATCAATATGCAGATGGAGCATTTACTTTCATCGTACTGGTTAATAGCATATACATGTTTTTATTTATACATATAGTATATGTACATTAACAATAAAATATCTTTGCCTGTAATATAAAATATTGTTATACCTGCATAGATTATACGACCGTAGAAAATATATTCATTTTAAGTATTTTTAATAAATCATATATCATCGCGTGGCCCTATAATTTTCATTGTGATTTATAGTAATGTAATTATCACGCAATCGCAAGAATTATCACATATTTGTGCAATGATTCTTAATTATGAAATAGCTTACATTTGCTGGCGTTACAGGTAAACGAGAATTTACTCCATCTCCAATAATAGCATATTTACACGCATTTTTGTTTTACAGAAGAGACTGAACTATTGGATGATTAATTTCCGACAATAACTGAAGTATTTTACAATGCTGGTGATCGTACTCGCTTACGATCTTTTGATTCAACAATTTGGCGGCAATGATAAAACCATGAATATTTCGCTCCTCTATCAAACCTTCCAGGAAATTCAATCGATTCCTTATATTGGTCGAGTACTCGTAAAAGCTAAAATTACACACAAACTCCCTGACCAATTCTAC
Source organism: Ceratosolen corneri (assembly GCA_030522565.1). Classification (NCBI taxonomy): domain Eukaryota; kingdom Metazoa; phylum Arthropoda; class Insecta; order Hymenoptera; family Agaonidae; genus Ceratosolen; species Ceratosolen corneri. Next base: position 17,664 of record JAPYYT010000227.1, read on the forward strand.
TATTTGCATAAAATACTCGGGCGAATACTTCTCGATTAAAAGATTGATTTTCTTACTCACTGTCACGCCGAACAATTTGAACGACGGCTCCACGCGCATATACTCGGTGCACAAAAATAACATAATGTAAGAGGAGGCGTGCTGGTAGGGTGGGAAAATTGTACAGAACACGTTGGACAAATTCTCCACCAATCTCAAGCTGCCCTTGAACTTTTGTACCTGATAAACGACTATTTGCACAAAATTATCCACGAAATTGGTCGACTGCTTTTGCTTCATCATGCTCAGACTGTACCATCGCTTGGATTCTCGGCTTAATAGCTGCGCCAAGTACTTCAGCCTCTCGTCAAAATGCGCACCCGCGGGATTCAAGTAAACTTTAACGACGAATCGATCGGCATTCGTAAACTCCAAATCGATATTTCGCAAATAATAGTCGAGAATCTCCTTGTAGCACTCCTCGGACAAGTGATCCTTGCACTCGGGCTTGAGGTTCTCGAACAGCTGATCGTGCAGCTTGACTGCATCGTGACTAGACATACCTGCTTCGACGAAACCTCGAAGCTTCGTCAATATTTGCTCGACGTAGAGCGACGCGAACTCAACTGGCACTGCCTTCGAGCCCATGAGGTCCTCGAGGATCTCCGTATCACTGATCGACAGGCTCGCTATACAGGAGCTCATTAAGCTCCACGTTTCGTTGCTCGGTCTCTTGGCAAACAGCTTACATATGTTCCCGGCCAACATCTCGCGAATCATCGGATGCTCCTCGATTCTCCAAAATTCCGCAAAGAACTCGACCAAATCGTTCCTAGCGGCCATGGCGGTCATTAGGCGTATCGCGTGCCTTTTGGCGAATAGCCGACTCTTCGACAAGTTCTTCGATAAAATAATGAGCTTGTCGGAGGAGGTGCGGTAGGATACGTAGGACCAAAGCTTCAGACCGTCGTTTATGTAATTTTTAAACGAGTACATGTAGTGCGCCTCTACGTAGTTCTGAACCAGCTCTATGGGTATTGGTGTACTTGTGTTTCTTATGGCGGCTGTAATATGCAAAGTATTTAAGTAGCTCATATTGTGATCCTCTTCCGATTCTGTGGGGAGAAATACCTGCGCCAATTTCGAAAATGTAAGGCCCTCGAACAAATATCCCATAATGTTGAAGTTCTTCTCTTGGATACATTTCTCGGCAAATTTAATGGGGATATCTTGGTACCAGCGCAGAGCCTTAATGAAATGTTTCACCCTTCGGCGCTTCTTCGAGTAAACCTCGGTTTTGCAGCATTCGTAGTAACGAATCCAATTCTCCTTGATTTCATTATAATTTCTCTTCAAAGCAATTATCGCCTCGGTGAGATAAATCACTTTCTCTTTAATGTCCGATGCGCTTCTTTCCTCGACGAGCGCATCATCGCGCACAGCTTCCAATGATGTCTCATCGACGCTGGAAAACCAAGTGCGGTACAATTCTGGCTCGTGCTTCTTAATCTTCTCCTTGGTGTATATGATCCATGTCAATTGCTCGTTCTGCTCTTTCCTCAACGTCTCCTCCACGACCTTCAACAAATTTGGATAGTCCTTGATTGACAGCCTTTGTATTGAATTCTCGCTGGTAACGTGACGCTCGTTAAAGCTGTAAATCCCTTCGATAATGTTCTTCTTATAGTCAATAGTCAGCCAGTAATTGTGCCTAAAGCAAGCATCCAGATATTTCCGCTCGTATTCGGCCTCGTCTTCGAGCAGCTTCCACGATACGCCGACGCGTCCCTCTAAAAAAAGCCGAACAATAAGATCAATTATTTCACTAACTGGCAAACTATGGCTATCGCAATAATGGACATTCTTCTTAAGTATTTTGATTAAGATCCAATAGTCCCTTGCGTTTCCTTTCCTTAGCTTCAGCCGTTTAATAATGTTGACTAGAATTATCCAATAATTCTGGTCAAAAATATCCAAATCGAATTCCTGAGTGATGCGATCCAGCATACTGCATATCACGTCGGACCTTTCATTTTTGTGATTCTCGTCGATGTATCGCAACACTTCGAACAACGTTTCCTTACTGTCGTTCAGCTTGCACACGTAAATCAGCTGCGACAGGAGCTTCTGCCGCTTACTTGATTTCCAGTTCTTGGCAATCTGTTGCTTCAGGGCAGGAATGGCCTCTTGGACAGGCAAATAACACCACCAGGACGTTTCCGGGTCCGATATTTCCATTTTATGCCGCACTTCGATGATTCGTCGAACTAAAATAAAGCGCTCTTCCTTCGTCAATAACAATAAGAATCTGGATGTCAGTTTCTCGACTTTATCGAACAGATCGTGGCCGTACTTCTCTATCACCTTCCTCCTAAGTAAACTTGCCTTTTTATCGTGTGGATAGTATTCCAAGTAATTTAACATATCGTCGACATTGAACATGTCCCACCGATCCTCCAATATATTACCAAACATCGTCTCAAATTCTTCCCTCGTCAAACTGTCGCAAACCAACTTGAAGGGCAACAGCTCGATTATATCCCTCGGCTTGTACATAAGAATGTCCTTAGCATTACTCAGGAACATCCTTGTGCGTCTATTCCCTAAATTACTAGACGTGTGACAGATCTCCTGCAGACTCACGAAAATTTCCGGATGCTTAGTTACGAGAAGTGGTATGAAATTCTCATACTCGTTTATGTCAATTACTCGAAACATTGTCCGGCCTATTTCGTCTCTCCTCTCGTACGGATTCGTGAACCTTAGATAATTGAGGGCAACGCTGGGATACTTTCGATAAATTATCTTCAGTATCTTATTCGAGAGGACTATTTTGTGCTTAAGAATGGCTTTTATGATAAAGTTGCTCCTGCAAGCTGGCAAAAGATTCGTAACCTCTTGCACGCCGTAGGCGGCGACGAAGCCGTCGAAAAAATTTTCCGCCAACTCGACTTGTCCGTTGCCCAAGCATACAGCCAGTTTCTTCACAATTTTTCGTCGCGTGCTCATTGACACGTACGGCAAAATCTCCGACGAGTAATACTTATAATTGGTAATTGCCTTATTGCTGCCATCGTAAAACCATCGCGCTCTAAGGGCCTCTATTATCAAATAAATGTCGTCGGACTTTAGAGCTTCAATTATAAATGCATGGGACTTTATTTTCACGCCAACGAGGACTTTAATTAGAGGAACTAAAGCGCTCGGCACATTCTGAATTTGAATAGCACTTGCGAAATCTGATTCCTCCTGGATCGCTTGTATAATGCAGCTCACAATTCGGCCAATTTCCTGGAATTTTTCTTTTCGCGTTTCGCCTCGAATTTCTTGAATTGCGTACAATTGGCTGGATGGTAGTGAATCCATTCTAAACGATCGCCCTGGTAATCTGCAAATAAAATATTAAAGTCATAAACGAATTTTACAATATTAAGGCAGCTAAGATACAAGTAATTTGCCCAATAAGTGCACATGACAATGGCAATAAGTATTATTCAATAAATGCTAATAAATGCACGTTTAAGTTTCGATATTATTTACTAAAATTTTGTTGAAGCAGAGTTTCGTTCTCATAATAATAATCATCTTATCTTATGAAATTTGAATTTCGAAAATTCTAAAAAATCTCGACAATTAGACGGAGCACACAGCTATACAACACACAGCCTAGATTATTTGAATAAACACGTGTACATTGCGTGCTATTACAAGTAATATCGACAATAATGGTCAATTAACGGATAAAATCATTTTTTAATTGATATTCAAATTGCATGGATATTGTTAAGTATTTGCTCAACGCTATGTCAACTTCTTTTATCGAACTCGACGATACTTTATGATAAAAATGTTTACTCTAAATTTTCGTATTGCATGATTTGTGTTAAAGTTATATTGTAATATCGTGTATTGAATTTTCCAATTATTATAAAAATATCTAAAATCTACAACTCTTTTATTTGTAATTTACTTTGATATTTTCAGTAATGTTAGTAGGCTGGCTAAAGTTTGTAAATAGGAAATTACGAAAACAATTTATGTTTTGAAGGTTATGAAATAATTATAATTAAATGGCACTATGTACACTAAAAAACATATTATAAATGGATTAAGAAATTTCGGCTAAGACCAATCGTTTACTCATTTTCCTGTCAATTGCATTCTAAAGACAATTAAAAATGTAATTCCACAAATTATCTCAAATCATACAATCAAATAGAATATAAGAAATCCAGAAGGAAATTTAAATGTTTGCTGTTAAACAGCATGGCTGCACTTTAAATTATGAAAATATATATAACTATAAAAAATAACGTTAAAAAATATAGCTGTAAACACTGACTATTTTTTGTCTCTATTTTTTATTTAATAATTATTATTTAAGTTTGAATATATCGTCGTAACCTTCTTCTAAATTTAACAAAATACAAAATTATTGGATATGCTCCAAAGTAATCTGTAATGGTACATTAAATCAATCGAACATCCACATTTCGTATTCATGGTGTATGATTAATAATAACCATGCTAATAATAAAAACTAATCGCGAGCATGAAGATTTGTCTCTTTCTCTCTCTCTCTCTCTCTCTCTCTCTCTCTCTCTCTCGCATGTAGGCACGCACGCGCGCGCACTCGTCAAAGAATTACAACCGTACAAGCCCAATATTTACGGATTATCGCTTAGACAAAATCCTATTTGCCATTCTCCCATCCCATCTACGGAATTCGCAATGCCAAGGAGAGCCTACCTGCAACTCTGCAATAACCAAGGAAACAGCCGAGCAATAGTCCACCACTAAGCCAAGGAGGCTGCCTGCACCGTTGCGCCAACGGAATTCTCACGCGCGCACGCACACACACGCACACGCACACACGGGCGCGCGCGGGCGCGCGAACGCCCGACTCACCCGAGTCCGCACACGTTTTCAAGGTCCCGCGGGCGGAGAACGCCGGTGGCGTTACGTCATCTAGCGTCTACGCGTTCATAGTCTGTGGGCTCCGATGGCGCCAATTTCCCTCCGCCGCGTTGCTCAGCTTCTGGCCGAAACCGCCGATATAAAAGCTCGAGCTCAGGCAGAGGCGATTCCCGATTATCGGGATCGTTGCGGATAATACGAGCCGCTTGTTCTTCGCTTTGGCTCGACTGATATTTCACACAGCTGCTTTCTCCACTGCGCCAAGACGGCGGAATATGGAGTGTCGGGAACAGGAACGCGCGCACGCGCAACAGCCCACCCCGCTCCCGTCTCTCTCGGGCTCCTCGCGCGCCACTCGCCCTCTCTCCGTCCATCCGCCCTGGGCTCACGTGCCCACGACCTACCAATTCTACTTCCTCTGGCGCTCAGATTCCAACGCTCAAACATCAGACATTCGTGCCACTGTACGGCTGCTCCCATTCAAAAGCAGAAGCAGAAGCCAATGTCCCGACCAGCAGGGCTCACCTTACCCCCCTCCTTACACACACACACACACACACACATTCTCTAGCCACGTTTCATAACTCTTTTATTATTTGTCCTTACTTACTGTCCAGAACAATCCCTTTGCGTGCACTAATCTTTCTTTTAATTCGTCTCTCGTCTTGCTGTGTCTAATCTCTAATTGCACATAATATGCAATATATATAGTCACGATGAAGGTGCAATCAATTTTTTTTCTCTTTCCCTTGTTGCTCGCGATTGAGAACTTTTTGCTAATAGTGCCACAAAAGTTATAGTGATTATAGATGATGAAAAATATGAGTATTTGCTTGGCATTTATCTTCCATTGTGTTCGAATGCTTAATTTACATAAAATATAAATTATTGGCTATTATTCTTTTCTGATTCGATAAAATCAATTGCTCCGCAAAATACTAATTAATCATATATATATAGAATATATAAAACAATAAAAAATAAATAAATAAGCATCTCAAAGTAGCTGCTTAATGATATTCAAAATTTATCTATTCTCATTAGATTCGTAATTTTGAACGGTATTTCCTAGTACAATTTAATACCTTACACGACAATTGTTTCTTATTCGCACTTTCTACCTTTCATCGTTATTATTTTCAATTTTAATGATCTTCGATGGTTTGATCAGCAATTAGAAGCTAAAACTGCCCAATATCTCTAATAGTAACCAACTATTGGTTTTTTGAAAAGAGTCAAAGTTATTTTTTGATGCATGTTATTATAATGCTATTATTCAGCAGAGATAAGTAATTTATGTACGACGAAGTTTAATTCATCCGGTGGTTAAAACAAGAAAAATTAAATGCCATTTAATTCTTTATGACGTCATTAAACAGCTACCACAATGTGCGTCTGGATAGTAACGCTGCATGCTCTGCCAACTAACTGCAATAAAGTGCAAAAGATCAACATTAGCCATACATATTCCAATTGCTAACTTCTTGTGTACATTTGTCATTTTGTGCGAATGTTTGCAAAGACTGTTACACTACAAAATTCCATTACTTACTAATTTTTCGTAATTATTCGAGCTCATAAGAAACACCTTAATATTTGAAACTATTCTCATCAGTAATACGGGCTTTCTCTATTAATCTACAATTAAGAAATTTAATGTTGCATTAATATTATTTCTATTACAACTGTACGTAACTAGAAATTAGTAGGTTACAAAAAGTAGGTCAAAATTTATTTTATAACTAAAACTAATTTACATTCTATCCAGTATACAACTAATTTATATTACTATATCTATTAATCAATTTTAATACATAATTTATATTTTCAATAGCATATAATAACTTTATTTCTAATGGGATGTGAATTATTGCTGTCGTAAATTAAAAAGAGAAAACTCATTCATCTATATTATTTTATAGTTCTGAAATCTGTTGTAAAATTATCTAAAGAAGTATTTTGTAAGGCATCAAATTAGTAAGATTATAAGAAAAGTTTTTATTCAAATTAATTAATACAACAAGTGCATTTATAATTAAACTACAACAAACAATCATGTACTGGTAGACACAGTGCTGCCACATTAATATATAAACTTTCGAGTGCTGTGTATTATGTTCATAGTGTCCAATTGAAATTGAAAGTGTTTTATCAAATAAATAAAGTAAATTATAAAATGAATATAAGGTATAATATTTCATGACGTTAAATATTACGCAGAGAATATTTAAGCGTAATTATAATTATTCTAAAAGGGGATTCTAGCATGGTCCAAAAATTATTGAGTCGAACGAGTAAATTGTGTTATACGATGGTAAAAAATTTGAAGGAAATTAAAGGAATATATATAATAAGCATGTACGTTTATTAAATAACTTAATTGTATTGCATTTAATAATAACTTGACATATACAAAAATATACAGAATAAGCCTGTTAAGTATCGGTTCCGTTCATATTAAAATAATATAACAATATAAATATATTAAATAAAAATTGGGGTACTGTATCTAAAAAAACATAAAAACTGAGAAGAGTGTAATATTTAATTTTTAATATGAAGAAGAATATTTAATACAGGATCAAAAAATATTATATGTTTATTTGTTTTTCTTTCTAATATTTAACAATGTTTTTCATCGCATTTAATATTACTTTTTAAGTCTTTATAATGCCATTTTATATAAACTGATATAAATAATCAGTAATTAGATTTGATGAACTCTACAATTTTCTCATTTCTTCATTTTATATAATAATTTAATTTTATTAAAAATTATTTTATTAAAATAATTAAACCGTGCAGGATTAAAACGTGATATTAAATATAAGTAGATTCCACTAATAGAGATTATTAATACTTTACTACACACTTGCTTTATCGTAATGTGGTAATAATTGTAATATCGTATTGAATGGATAGATGTCCATGTAGCGAAAATATTATTAAAAACGTAAAACTTTCTTTATTATATTAACTGTGCCTAAAATATTATTATTACAATTATAAGCAAATAACAACATTATCAAACAACATAAAAAAATTATAATTATTTTATATAATTATTTTTCTAGAAAGGCATATATGGCACTACAATGTTATAACAAGTGTTAATATACAGTATTTATAATAATGTAGCAATGCAAACAAAAGCAAATGAATATAAAATGTTCTCTTGACTTACTTCGCAAATTAGCGTAGAAAAAGGATTTATAATTAGAAAAATAATTTTTGAAAGGATGTTCTTAAAAAATCTTGAATATATATATATATATATAATAAATCTTAAATATATAATAGAAGCACTTATAAAATAAAACATCTGTAATATTAAATTTAGCTTTGACAATATCATATTTAAAATATAATTATTGATTTATATATTTTATTTACCCTTTATTAATTTTATATTTCCTTTATTAAAATTTAGTTTTAAATTAGAATGATAACCACTTTGAAAATTGCTATAATTTTTTTTTTTTTAAATTTTCATTGTACATAAAATTTTTACAAAAATCTTACAAAAATTGAATTATTACATTACTTTTACGTTCAATTTATATATATATATATATATATATATGCATGCATGCATGCATGTGTGTGTGCGTGGGCGCGCGCGCGCGTGTATGCCTTTAAGTATGTATGTATGTATGTATTTTCTGGCTAAAAAAGTTTTATTTTTATTTTTTCAATGAATGATGTATCTTTCGTTTAGAATTTGGTGAGTCTTCTTATAAAGAGTCATTAGCTGTAGTAAAGAAATGATAATATTAGGATTCTCTGAAAATTACTAGAAAAAGGGCGCATTGACCAGATATGTCAATAATGTTTAACCTACTTATTCGCTTCATGAACCATATTAATCCTTCTTGCGAACTCTTCCACTTTGCCAAAAAGTTTTACGAGAAATCCCTTATGCTAACATTGAACGTAATATTAATTCTTTTAGATAGCAATATTAGTTCGAAAGAATAAACTTTATTATGAATTTATAATTTCATAAGGAACTTTTTAGACTTTATATTATTTTATTTTACAAGCATTAATTATGAAGAAGTTCTTCTGATTATTATAATGATGATGGTTATACAAGACACAAGTGCTTTAAACATAGATCATACACAGATATATCCACATTGTTAAACAATTTACAACAATGCATTTATAAATATTATATTTTTATAAATATTACAATTTACTGTACTTGCACTATTTTTGAAATAAATTTAAAAGTTTCAATTAATAGAAACGGTTAAATGAATATTGTTTTATTTCTATTTCTTTCTTTATCTTTATTCATAATTCTCATGCGAGTTCTTACGAATTCTAATAATTTATTTGTATTAAATTTACTAGTATAAATTTTTTATTGCAAATTTTTCATATTTAAAGCAGCCATGAAAACTTATTATGACTCTCAAATATGTTTATATTATAAAATTTATGCCACGCATAAAAATACGTAAGAAAAATGTATTATGCATAAGTCGAGCACCATTCAATAAACTTTTATAAGATTTTATTCTAAATTTATCAAATCAATTCGTTGAAGGTCAAAAAAGTTTTGAATTTTCATACCACCTCATCTCATACCTCAGTTCAATATTCAATGTGGATATTTATCATTCATACGTATGACTTTCAATATTTCTTTCTACCATTCCATTTGTCAATTGAAGCAACAGATAGTGTAATTCCCCTCCCGAAAATTTGCAAAAAACCTGCTGTTTAGTAATTCCTCGTCATTGCTATTATGAATATAAATTTTTGAAGAAATTGAATCTATTTGAATTAATCATTTATCGGTTCTTGGTAAATCTTTTAAGCACTTACCTCTCTCGATTTGACTATTGTAGATACGAAACCAGAAAAATTATTAATAGAGCATGGATCTAACGGTTTTCAGTAACAAGATTTTAATAACCACATAAGCCTTTGTAATATATATCCATTGTTTTTGTGTCTTATTACATAGTGATATCACATGGCATTCCTTTATAAGACAATAGTTATATAAAACAACGAGTTTCAGTTCACTTTATCAAAGACAAAATTTAAATAGCAAATTTATAAACTTTTTTATTTAATGTACGGAAAACTGAGGGAGATTAAGGAACGAAAGCTATGTTATGTTAATCTTAATCTCAAAAACAAGAAAAGATATTACTTTGAATTTAAATAAAATTCTCAATTAATTATTTAACTCTTATAAAATGAATTATCTGAAATATATTTAAAGGAAACTTGAATATTTAAAAGTCCTATTAACTATTGCTACTAAATAGTAATAAAAATATATTAACATTTATTATAATATTTGACTTTCGCGTTTATGTAATAACTATAAACCTTAAATATTGCATAAAAAAAAAAAAAATAAAAAAAAACAATATAAATAACTTAAATAGACGTCAATTTATTAAGTTATATAATATTTCTATTAAGATAAATTTATTCATAAAATATTCTTTATCAAATAAATTCTTCGTAGTTTTTTATTAATACTAGAGCAGTAATTTTTTTTTTCTAATAATTCTGCTAAAAATTTGTTTTCGATTTTGAAATAAGAATATAAATTACACGAAAACTAAAGACTGTTTGTAATAATAAAAGTAAAATGCAGACTGACTATGATTTCATATATTGTATATTGTTTATAAAATATTAGTTCAAAATATATTGCATACTTTATAAATATATTTAATTAGAATTAGAAGATGTTATAGTGAATTATATTATGCATAAACATGTATGGTAATAATCATAATAATAAATAAAAATGTAAATAGCTTTTACTAAAAGGAGATCGATTAATTTACAAAATCAAAAGATAATTTTTTAAATTTAATTAATGACATAAAATTGTTCGTAAATGTTTATCTTATCATATTTCTTATTATAATATCTCAATTTAATTCGGATAAAAAAATAAATCGTCTATTTACCAAAATTATACTTATAAATATATTATTTAAGTGTTTGGAACGCAATATGCTTTTTAATTTTTTTTACATTAGCAAATAAATGATACAGATAGTCATGAATTTTACATTTTTATACGAATGATATGAATAATACATGCCATTTGCAATTGTTATTATACAAATTATATTTCACTCGCAAACTATTTCTCTCAAAAAATATGAACTATAAATAAGATATATTTGACAAAAAAAAGCAATTGAATCATTGGACATATTTTGTCTTCTTTTAAAAAGTTCGAAAATAAGTTATATATATTAAACGACGAACGTGTTTATAGTTAATATTGTATTATTTATTATAAAATTTAATATTATCAAATAAATATTATCAAAAAAATTAATGCTTTTTTCGGAATGCTTCCTTTATGCATAATAAATTATATATTTTCATTTTTAATAACTCCTCATAAAGCCTTTGAAGAGCAAAAATATTAATTATATTAAATATTAATTAAACGTGTAATTAAATTTTACGGTATTAAAAGATGCTTAGCTGCTGGTCTTTTGAAAAGTGTCGGCCACTTTCTTAAACAATACATTGAATTGCCTGCACTCTTTCCAATTGAATTGTCGAATTGTATATTGTTGCTCTAGATTAAAATTAATTTAAATTAATGGACAAACATTGTTCAGGAATTAACCCGAGCGTGAACTCTTCCAGAGCTGTAGAGTGAGAGAGGCAGATAGCGAACGTCAAGGGGATAGTGGGGAAGTTATAGTTAAGTATTTTTTATTGTGTATTTGTTTCGAAAAGGGTTTTATTGTCAATAATATGGCGCCGTTCTCTAGTTGAATAATAAGTAGGGAGATAAGTATGAATAGTTACAAATTAACAGGTTGAATGACGCTGTAATGCTTATTGTCACGTGGTGGATTAGCACTGTAGTCGGTACATTGAGAAAGCCCGATTATTGTATGGACTACTTCTGTAATTACTACCTACAATCTCCCTTTATTTATGGATGCCACGGATAATGCTAACGTTGCCTTCTTGGAACAATCTGGGAGAAACCGATCGAACAATATTCAAACGCCTAGTGCTATGCGCGAGCATGCATCGTCGTAACGGTATAAAGAAGGGGGGGGGGTGCAAAGTGGTTCTCGAGGAAAATTAAAAACTATAAATATACAGTTGCATTTAACATGAGCTTTTAGTCGACAGGATCTTTACATACAAATTTTAAATACGAGTAGAGCTTTGTTATATAATAAAAGTATGAAAGTATGATATTGTTTTTAAAATAAAAATTTCGGGTAATAAAATATTCAAAGTCCGAAATATGATCTGAAAGTAATCGAAAGTTTTATCATAATTTATTTATATATAAAATGATAAAAATAAAGTAAGTAAATCTATTTTTAATATTTTCATAAATATGATTTTTGTATCAATAAATTAGAAATAGGTCATAATTGTATAAGGGCGATAAACAATGGATTAATTACTCTATTATTATCATAAAATGTTTGTATATAATTATTTATTTTTCTGTATACAATAAATTACAGAACGAATTTTTTTACATTTTATTATGTATTGTTACATTGGTATAAGCAACACACTGTAGAAGCCTTTTAAGAAACATTAATTTGTTTAAAAATAAATGTTCAAATAATTGTATAATAAACAAATTTATGATAAATAATTTGAATATATAATAATTATCGACTGATTTTCTAATTTTATACTACGTGTTAAATTATTTATAAACTTACATATTTTTTATTGCATGCAGGATGCTTATAATTTGAAATATTATTACTTCCAATTAAAATATATTTTTTATATATTTTATATATATTTATATATTACATGTCTATATTTAAATATAAGATGTCTAATTACAGTTTTACTGTTGAGTTGCCATAATTAGTAGTCATCTAATTACGAAATAACTTTAAATTAAAAACTGTATTAATAATACATATATATGTTTAGATTTAAATACAATTATTAGTAAATGTATTTATTTGTATTTTTTCTATTTCCATTACATAATACATCCTATTGATCATAAGCACTTTCAACTATTAAATCTTAAAATGTTTAGATAATAATAAATGATGGTTCCGTGTAGATTCCAACCAAAAATAATATTAACCACTAATATAATATTCATATGATTGTATTAAATCATTCATACTACCATAAATCATCTGACTGTAATAAAACAATTAATTTTAAATATAATTTGCAAATTCTCAATCGTTCATATCGATATTAATTACAATACTCGTGTATTTAATTCTCATATAAATTATAAAGCGAATATAATTTTCCACCATTTAATAATAAAGATTAAAAATGGAATATTTTTTAATAAAAATAATTTAGAATCATTACGTGTAGTATAAATATATGTAATTAAACATATTATATAATCGTTGTTTTTTTTTTTTTAACAATTATTAAATATTTTTCATCTATAAATAATTTGCCAATATTTTTATAACTGAATATTTTACATACAATTAGTATTAATAATATATGCGTTCAAATAATTATAGGATTTTTATAAATTTGGTAAATAAAATTTGTATGTAGATATATTTAAGGATTAAAAATAACCTTTTATCATGGCAATAAAATAGCAAACAACATAATTTACTTGCGGATTATGAAACAAAAATCAAACTAATGTCTGCACGAAGATCTTGATTTTTCAAGCAAATAAGTGTAAATAGTACATATTTGTCTCCGTCTCGAATAATTTGAATTCTGTCAAGCACAATGTCTATAATGTTTGTATTTGTTTTTATTGACTTTGATGTGCAGTCGAAGAAATAGTTTGGACTAAATCTTATGCTGAGTTTGAAAAAATATTTAATATTCGTTAATTGCATTTGAATTAAAAAAAAAAAAAACAAAAAACAAAAGAAGAAAACTAACGTAATATTTCCATTGAACAAATACTAATTGTTAATGGCACGACTTGCTAAAGAATATATATCATATAATAAACTGATTCTTAAATTTATAATGCATTATATTACATATGCAATCATTTTAAACATAAATTTCTTTTATCTCATAAATCTCTTTCTTTTATTAATTTACCCTTCAAATATACTACCGTTTGACAATATTGAAAAATATCCATGTCAATTCTAAGTTTTATATGCTCATTATCGACGATGAATCTTTCACTCTGTTTATCGAGATAATAATATAACATTCTTCTGTAACTATAATAAAACTGTTCTATAAGAACAAGGTTTTAACAAATATTGCGTTTTATTCTTTTCGTGATAATTAAGCTCTATAATAAGATTGTTATGACTTTATTTCATTCAATTATATTTATATTGAATTTAAATTTACGGTAGAAACAGTCCAATTTGATAATCACATTAAATCTATGAAGAATCGTGTAATCGGTTAAACTTATTTTACGGTGACATTGTTTTTTTATTTTGAACATTCTCGCAATCAATTTTATTTAGATCCATATTTATAATTCAGTATTTTCATTATATAAATGAATTTGAGTAATATAAATATTTTTTAATTTTTTAAACTTATTATTAATAATATGGACATATGTTGTTTTAAAGTTCGCTTGTATATTAAATTGTAAAAACATATAATTTAAAATACAGAATAGTTTTTTATAAAAAAAAGAATTTTAATTATAATAGTCTGTGTTTGAAATTTATCGATTTTTCTTTTGTATTTGCGTTACACTTAATAAACTTAGAATCCAAAACTTTAATAATTGAAGATATTATTGGTTAGTAAAACATTTAAATGCATAAAAATCTCTATGCTATTAATTAAATTATAAATAAATAAGAAGAATAAGAAACTATTTCATTTTTAAATATAATATTCTCACATAAAAATACATAATATGTAAAATAAAATGTTTTTTTAAATTAATTGTACGATTACAGTTTGCAGTAATATATGAACAAAGAGTGAAATGCTTTTCAAAAAAATGCCTGTCAAATGAAATTAATCAGTGACGTTCTCTTTATTAATAATCTAGGCAATCTAATACATTATAATTGTCTAATAACAATTGTCCAAAAACACTTTCAATTTTTTCTAGCTTTTAAAATGATTTGGTTTAAGTTTCACAACACTTTACTCGTCTCTACTGAAACTACCATTTCAGCTATCTATTACCTGGTAATTGTTTTACTTGTCTAAATAATATCTTCACGTAACAATAGTTATTGCCCTCCCCTTTTTCACCTCTTACGATGATATATTCTACATATTTCGATCGTAATGAGACTTTATCGTGATGAGCAAATCTATTTTAAAATGTATTAACATAATTTTTACCATATTTTTACCATAAATTACTAAGAGAGTCTTTTTTAACGTCAAATAACACTAAAATACTGTTCAAAATCAGTTAACTAATTTCTCGTTAGATTTATATGTGGTTACTCGCAATTGCTAATAATACAGAATGGGCTTAAAAATAATGCCGAGCAGGATTAGGAAATCCATGGGAATAATATGGGAATCAATAATCGAACATCTGCTTTTTAATAAATTAATTAGTTAAACTAATGAAGTGATTCTTATAATAGTAATGGCAAATTGGTTTCCTCGCAAAACTCGTTCACAGCTTTTTAGCTAAGTGTGCTTCTGGTCTTGGGCTACATCTTAATTGATGAGGGAGGTACTTTTAGTTGCACTCGTCCGATAAGAAGTTAGAGTACTATATTCAATTAGAGGGCATGTTCGCAGACAATTTTGCAAGAAATTTGAGAACACCAGAATTACTTATAACGTGTTATTCTCTAATTTCTTTATCTAAACTATTGATTTGAGAGCAATAACATTTGTCTCGTAATAATTATTTAAGTTTAATGGCAGTGCATTCGGTAGAGAGCTTCAAACGTCCAAATAAAGCAATAGTGCAATCGATTTGTTATATTATTTATTAACCTATATGAGTGTAATGTGTATTTTATAAGGCAAAGTTATTGGTATAGTTAATAACCGAATGGACAAATTTACTTGCATAATAAAAGATTAGAAGTTGAGATAAATATCTTAGCGCCGTTTGATCCTTGGTGACTTGTCAAATTGACGAAATCTTTCGCCAAGAATTGAACAAATACCAAAATTTAGTATCTTTTTGAGAATTTAATACGCTTTTGACCATAAAAGTTATATCTACAAAGAGATATGAGTTTTCTTAATGTGTCAACAGTAAAATGTAAAATATAAAACCAGGAGCCTTTAACGTACAATTAATGATCTTATTGATAACTATCGAGGTGGCTCTTTTCAATATATTTCAATAATTAAATTATGAATAAGATCAACATCTTGATTCTTTATGTTATACGTGTTGTTGATTTAAAAGCATTTCTACGAAGAAAATACAACGATTAATTTGCTGTACATATCGAGTAAGGTTGTGATATATATGAAGGAAATATATATATCTATGGACGGAAATCAATCTATCAAAATGTCAGCTTAATAAAGACAAAAAAAACAAGATTTTTACGAAAATACAAAATTGAGCAACGATTCATCTTCAATTACACAATTACGTACAAGAATATTTACCTAGTGACATTTTGTAAGAATATTATTGCATTGTAATAATTAGCGCGTCTGTGAGCGAACGAGTGGGCGAGTGTGTGCGCGAATGAGAGGGAGTAAGTAGGTGGAGAGAGTTACAACTGAAAAATATAGCTGAGTCAGTACGTCATAAAATAGGATGGAACAAAAGCAAAAAGGGCGAGAATGAAAAATGAAAAGATATTAAATTTAATCGAGTGGTGGTAGTAGAAGAGCAGAGAGGAGTCGAACAAAAAATAGCAAAAAATACAACGAGGAATGGATTCCTCCGGCCCACCACCTCCTTCCACCTCGTAAAGCTCCGTCAAACGAGGCGAATCACAGTGTGAAGAGGAAGGAGCGATTAGCTATCGACCGTCCTCGCATCAACTACTTTCTCAAAAATCTTCGAACAATTATGCGAACCAAAAAGCTTAACCTCCTATTGACGGTAAATCCTTTACTCTGCGGAATTCATTCAACGGAAAACATCGATGCTACAATTCTGATGGAAAGAATGAATTTTCCTATGGCAACATTTGCCGGCCTTCGCTATCTGGACTTTGGCATCCAAAGAGCACCGCTTTATGATTAATCTTCACTATCGTTCGCAATTCCTCGCAATTGCGTCAAATAAAATGACATCCGAGTGGATGGACGAGAAATTATGTTTGCGTGAATCACGAGGGTTGAGCTTTCCATCGTAAAAATATGAAAAATTAATCAGCGATTTCAGCTATATTTATACGGCCAAGAATCATAAAAGTCACAACTATTTGCACGTACGAGAAACAACGGACGAGGTTCGTTACAACACAATATGGCTTCTAACAATAGATTTACATATGAATAATTGATAGTATGAAATATTCGTCTCTTACCTCTATAAGGAACTAACGATTTTTTTCAATCTCAAGCAACGATATTCAATCGTGGATTCTAATCAAGAGGGAAAGTTAAATTTTCCTACACGATTACGCCCGTCACAGAGATTATTACCAAATTTTTTTTCACAAATCCCGTCAACGAACCCACAACAACTGCCTAATTGGGGAGGGTATAAAGCATCTTTTAATAAAAACAATACATTCTCAGCTGGCTGACCCAAATACTTACTGCATTACACTCGACGATTACCAAGCTTGCATTCTAATGCTTCTGATCATAGAATAATATTATTTCACCTTACATGTCTACATCTTGAATATATACTTCGTCACACATGTGAATACGAGTGAATACAATAAGTTACTCGTGGAGTATAATTAGAGGGTACAACGATATTGATAATACTCCGTTTCACGTATCAAAAATATATTGCAAACAAACGTATTATTACATTACTTTGAAATGCAATTATTCATTGGGGGGTATTACTTTGTAGGAAAAACCAAGTAAAATCTATATATTAGCATTATTTATAGATAGCGCCTTTCATTGAAGAAATGGTAAATTAAAATTTTCCAATTACAATGAGATATGCATGAATCTAGTTAGCATAGCTTATTAATCGACTTAATAGAAGAATAATGTTATAAACTAGAATTGATCTTTGTAAACGTTAAAAAATTATATTTACACGCAATGTGTGCTTTGGCAAATTCACCATTTCCCTCTTCCTTTACGTAATGAAAAGTTATAGACATTTTTTTTTAAATAAAAGAAAGTAAATCATTCTACGCCCACGAATATAAAAATGTAATCATTTTTTATTTGCTCAAATCATAAAATTAGTACATTACTCCACTAATTTTGTATTTAATCTTTATGAATTAACGAGTCAAACAATGTGATATATTTCAAGCAGAAATAACTCTAAAATCGGAAAGCAAAACTTTTCTTATTTTTACGAGAACAAAAGATCTATTCTATAAATTTAACAAAGCTTTCCTTATACAACAGTTTGCTGAATTTTAAATGCAATAAGTGAATGGACAATGTGATAGCAATAACTTGTAAGAATTTACTAATGGAAATTTAATATATATATATATATATACATATATATATGCAAATTTTGCATGAAGCAAAGATGAAATTTATGACGTAGTAATTAAATTTCTAAAATTAAAATTGTTATTTCAATTAAATACTATAAGAATGTTATTCATTATTTTTGCTTAATCATTTTTAAATTTATATTCCCGATACCAATAGATGACTCATATTTTCAAGTGTCTACCGTACAAAAATTTCATTTACGCACATCTAATTAGAATTTATATTTCGATTTCATATTATATTTGGATTATAATTGATCGCGAAGTGATAATTAGATTTTTATAATATTAGGACATAGGCTAATATGTGTAATAGCTTACCCAATATATTTTCTATTCAAAGACTATGAATAATATTTAGTTAAAATATTTTTTCACCACTATTTTGAAACTGTTTAAATATGATAAACTTGGGGATATATTTTCTTTATACAGTAAGCCAATAATATTAAAATTAAAGAAAAAGAGTATATATAATTCGTGAATTTCTATACATATTGGCTATAAACTCACTATTCATAAACATATATATCATTATGATATATATGGATATTTTGGCAAAATTATCAAACTCTATCATCTTAGTTACCAAAATTTTTTATATACAATATCATTAGTAGTAATACTTTTCGAAAGAAAATTAAATTTCTTGAATATATATAAACTGCAAAATCTAGTATCTCTACTTATGTTATTTTGTACACTTTATCTTCCTAAATATTTAACTCAGCAAACACTTTTTATTTCGAATTGGGCACACGATAACATTTCTTTTACGTAAATAGAAAGTTATTTTTGGAATAAAATTCATATGAAAATTAGTCTAAATTGTAAAAAAAAAACATTTTAGAACAAAACTAGCGATGCATTTTTTCAAGAGAAGAATATTTTTCATAAAATATAATTAATCATATAAATGTTGCATGTACTATATAGTATACTATCTGGTGTGGGATAATTTAATTTTTTAATATTTACTGAATCATTTATCTTGTAAAGACTTTCAAATTCTTATACGTGATCGATTAAATGTTAAAATTTAACAATTTTGTACCAATTTTTCTAAACAATATCAAAGAATGAAATTTGTTATTTTCTTACATTTTGAAAAATATGATGGCTCTATATGAAATTGGAATTTTTTACTATCAATCAATGAATTTCATTAATAAAATATTCGATGAAAAGTCTCACATACAAAAATGTAGTTTCTATTAGAACAGTAAACTGTTAAGTAAATTTGATTATAAAATGGCACATAATGTTGCTCATTATAAAACTTAATTTCAATTGTAAATTTATATAATTTACATCGTTATAATATTTCAATTTAATTAAATGAAAATTAATTTGTTTGTACGATTGTATAATTAAAAAAAAAAACTATTAAATACAATAGATTAATAAATTGCAAGTATACATTCTCTCATTATTAAATATATTTACAGACCGAATTGTTTTACATATAAAAACTTCATTAATTTCCGCTAAACGCTAACTTAATTAGTTAAATAGTCAATTAATTTAATATACGATATTTTACATAAGTTTATATGTAAAATCAAGTAATTAAAAGTTTTTCTTTCGCGTATCATCCCGAAAACTAATACTTTGTATCGCACATTTCCATATTAATTTTTTTTCCGTTATTCTTTGTATAATTTTGCCTTTTCCCTTTTCTTAGCACGTGAGCTTAAACTTGATGACACATCATAACAAGATTATCCCTAAGTGTAAATTCATAATCATTTTCTACCATATACTTAACCATATATGTTTTTGTAGCATGACTTGGTAATTATTAGCTTACATATGCGCTTGTTCTTTTTAATTCTGTGAAAATGTTTAATGCAGAGAAGGAAACGGACGTTGTAAAATTTTATTAAACTCATGAAAATAATTATACAATATAAATATGCATTTCCTTAATAAAGCGAATGAAAGTACACACATAGTAATGATTATGATGCTCCTCTCCGAAAAGTAACAACACAATATTACAAAATTATGAGACGATGTAATATGAAGTATCCCTATATTATGCATTATATGACAATATAATTTCCTGAATTATTGCGAGAAACATCTATATCCTTGGATTTGTAAATTAATTATTTCTACCAAGTTTTGATACCTGTGGAATAATTAATCATCCACTCACATTTCGAGCAAGGTCGTTTAATTTATGTTATACCTAATTTACGCATTCTAATTAATCTTCATTCGAGATTCATTTTTAATTTACTGTTCGTATGAAAGTAGAGGAAAATAAGAATCCGTTTTAAGACTTGAGATATTATATATTGCATTTGAAACAATTAAATTCTGAATAATTTCCATTGTGTTGAGCCTCTTATGAATATTTTTGCAATATCAATTCAGTCAAAGTTACCTTCAGTTGAGAGACGAGTTGTCAGTGATAATAACTACAGATGTGTTGCTAAAGACTATATACGCAAAGCCAAGAATACCGATTAAGCGAACAAAGAAAAAAATCGAAAGAGGCCAAACAAAGGAGGACCGCAGATTTCAAGCAAAAGCTCAAATTGATCTCACATAAATACAAGATTAGTTTAATTTATATGAAATCCATTGTTCTCACTTGCATCCCGTGAATCTACATATGTGCTTTGAGTCCCATTGCTGTAATAATTACCATGGTCTCTCATCATCCTGTATCATTATTAGATATGCGTAAATGAAAATCTAGCCAAAATACCTTACTATATATAAGATGAATTTTCTTTATTTATTGAAACTTCTAGTGAAACCTACAATTTTAAGCCTCCGTATTATAATAATATTTCTGCATCGTCTGAAATTACAAGCATACGCATACAAGTATGCAAATACATTTATACGCTTCATTTTATAATTTATATTCATAATTCTTTGCTTAATTGTTTGACAAATTTACAAATTTAAATGCATAACTAACTGGCTTAAATGGGCCAAAAGAAGAAATCAAATAATTCTTGGAAGTTAAAATTAAATTGCAGTAAAGAAGACAGGGAGAGGCGAATATCGCGAAATGCATGAGTCAATGAGAAAAGTTTCAAGTCATACTTGGATTTTAGTCGTAGGAAAAGTGAGGCAATCTGCCGACTAACTTGTACAAAATCTAATGCAAAATTTTCAAAAAATTCAAACTTTCACCTCGTCTCTCACGTTTCAATTAATCAACACTCGTTGCTCGCCTACTGTCAACCTAGTTACTTCACGCCAAATAATCTCCAACACATAAGCCAGACTGTTAATACTCGCATAACAGGACCTTACAACAATGTTCACCCAATGAATTATAGTCCCTTGGAACCCTTAGAGATCCTACTAACACATTCCATTAAAAATTTACTTCCAAATAACATTTCCCTCCGCAGTATAATGCATACACAAATACTAATACAAGTTAGATGTAGGTAGCTGGGTGTACTGATAATAATTAATATATGTATCATGGATATTAATTTTGAACTATATTCAATTTAGTTTAATTTCAGAATATTACATAGATATATTTATATATATATGGTGAAGTAATTTGTTTTCTATGGCAATAAGTTATTAAGCAATATCATACATTATATTTGATTAAATATAGGTTATTATTAAATATATGTTAGTAAAACAAAAAAATAAAAGGAAGAAAAATTAAATAACTTAAACATTCAATACTAAACATAAATTTATAATAAAATTAATAAGTATTTAAATTCATTTAAAATGTTTACGTATTACCTATTGATGATATTACAAATCTATACAACTTTTATTGATATTGATAGAAATTGAAAAAAATTAGGCAAATTAACTTTTACATGACTTTCCTACTTACAAACATATTTATGTGAAATTTCACTTAACGACATAATAAAAACAGTATTACCTCTATTTCGTCTGTAACAGTCTACAAGCGAAGCAAAGTTTTTCACAATTTAATTCGTAATATTTTCGTTCAAGTAACATGTACTTAAGCACAAATTCTGATATATGCAAATAGTCACGTATGTTATTGAATATTTTTGGTCGTTGGATATTTTAAGCTTCGTATACCTGTTCTTATAAGTCTCCTGATTTGCTCTACACAAACTACTGCGCTACTACCCTCTCATATGTTATCTTTA
Source organism: Ceratosolen corneri (assembly GCA_030522565.1). NCBI lineage: Eukaryota > Metazoa > Arthropoda > Insecta > Hymenoptera > Agaonidae > Ceratosolen > Ceratosolen corneri. The sequence continues at coordinate 40,204 of JAPYYT010000227.1, forward strand.
TCTTTCCCATTCTCACTCGGACATTGTATACTTTTTCGAAAATAATTGTAATTCTAGGACTTTTTCCCGAATGAGGGACGGTCCTCGTTCGTTTCTCATTTCATTTCCACTGATCGTGTCGTTCGTCGACTTTACAAGGTTGTAATTAACCGATGAAATACTTGAAATGCTGTATTTCTACTTCAGTAAGGTATTTTTCTTGAGATTTTCATTATTTTTGTTGTCAGAATTGAAAAAAAAAACGAATAAGCTTAAAATAAGTGAATTATTACAAAAAATATCAGTTATTGGAATTAAAGAGATAAATAAAGAGATTAAATTTAAATACCAGACCTATAAAATTTGCAAACAAAATAATAAATTATTGGAATTAATTTTTTATATTTCATTTGTTGAAAAACGAGGATAAAATTGTTATTGTATCAATATAAATTGGGTTCATTTTTCGAAAAGAAAATACTTTTCCAAATCAACGAAAGTTACGAAAAGTTTGCCGTTAATAGACTCATAACTTTCATCATTTATTTTACCGGTATTATTAGTAATATCAGTTTTTTTTTTTAAACAAATTATAATAAACCTTTATTTTTATTTATTCTTATGACTTTTATAAATGTACCTATCAATCCATATGACTAATAATTATCAGTGTTGTACAACATTTTAATTACACCATCATATTAACGATTGTCGATACAAGATGAACCATTAATATAAGTTAGAGATAAAATAAAAAAATTATTTGGCAAATTGCGACTTGCAATATAACTCTAAACCTTATGGTCTATTATTATTTATTTGAATTTTCCGGAAACTTTGACTATGTTGAAGCAGATATAATCAATATGATGATGCAATGAAATGAAATATGTCAATTTATTTAATTGATTGGATCTCGAAATGCAAGATCCTTAAACGATTAATTGGAAATTATATTTCTAAGAACATTCGAGCTCTTACGTATCCTGAGCTTGTGACTTGGCAATTGAATGAAAATAAATAAAGCAATGGTTTATTTAGGGTAGTGTAATCGTCACTCAAAACTGTTTGGCTCATCATTAAATTGCAAAAGCCAATATTGTAAATTGATGTTCAATGTAGTTTGAGTACTTTACCTCTTAATATCTTGGGCTCTATTTTGTTAACACGCCAGTGGTTAGTAACTTTTTTCGCAACTGTTGTTTTCTGCCGGAGTTTCGATCAATTTACCTCAAAAAGCTTTTAATTCGCATACACTGACTCATTTGTTTCAACTCGTAATTGGAAATCACGATATGCTGTGCCACGTAATTTAATGTATAATATTACGAGAGAAAAAAATTATTATACACTGCCACCTCATGGATTATACAATTATAACAAAATCCACAAATCACGACCTTAATTCAATATTGAATATTCAATATTGAATTTTCAACCTGAATATTCAATAGATAAAGTAAAAATCAATAGATAAATTAAGAGTAATGTATTTCTTATACAATCATCTTCTTACATCAAGATAAAAATATATATAATACAAGCGCTCGTTACATTATTGGCAGTGTACGTGTACAAATCGAGATGCACTTGTAGAATGAAATTGTTATATACGAGTGTAATCTTGTACATAACAACTCGCCTAATCACACATAAGTACGCCTATGCAAATATTTAATTGCCTCAAATCTAATCTACTTTACTACGACGCTTAATAATCCAGCTCAAACTGGGGACAGAATATTCTTTCGCGAAAGTACAAGCAGAAAATAAAACTAATTGGACGGATTTGAAAATTAGATCTGTAAGCTAACTCTTATCTACATGCGCCGCAGGTAATAGCGTAGAGGGCGTCTACCAAAGATTTAGAAGATAAGACCTTAAGAAATGACATCCAATGTCTCCTGCAGATAGACTAGTTTTCCAAAGACATGGATGTTTTCGTCCTTTTTTATAAGTTTCTTTACCAGCCCTGAATATTTACCGTCTTTAAATTCCCGTATGATTTTTTTTTTATATTCATTGACTCGCAGAGTATGGGAAGAATTTGCATTTCATTTCATGGACTTTTAAAAACATTTTTTTATCAACGTTAGCTGGAATTTCATGACGAATCGGCCGTGTCTCATTTATTCTTGCTACCCTCGAATTATGTGATTATCGACGTATATTATGATAAGCAGATTGTTAATTTTTGGCTTAAGTTTTACTATTTCAAATGGCTCGTTTAATATATTGGCAATGAATTATGATGAGGTAAAATTTAATGCAACATTTTTAACTTGACGCCATTGAAATTTGTATCAAATCTATTATATATTAAAGTACAATCACATAGCTTCCATTTAATTCCGTTTAATTTGGAATAATTTTATCGAGCACTCGTCTTTAGCATTTGTATACGAGAAACATAAAATAATCGATGATATTGTTCCATGATTAATTCCATTGTAAGGTAGTTTATCTTTTCCAAATCCTCAATACAATGTACACTTTATTTATGAAGAACAGTCGAAACTTGCCGTATCTCAGACTTTTTCCCCATACGCGATCGTGTCCAGTAAAACACTATTAATTACGGAGACATTTACTATGTAGTAACAACATATCCATTCCCGTCTCTATTCACGATGCTTACGCTGCATAAAATCTAAGCCCAGCACATTATATTGAATTGTGCCATTCATATTTAATAGGCGAACTTGATAAAAGCCCTTCATGCCCTTAAGCTTGCAGAAAAACTCGGAAGCGCAAGAAGTCGTAAAGCGCAATGAAAGCAAGTGTAGCGCATGCGTAATTTATGCTCGGCAAAGAGAGCTGCCCGCGAGCTTCATCCATAAAATGCAATATTTTAATTCTTCCAGCCATTCAGCAATTCAATGAAGGCACGCTACCGAGGGAGAAAATCAAAAAGACCGTATCGCTCGCCCCAGATCATGATTATTCCGCATGCGTAGCGCGACAGCTGAAAGACCAAGAGACATCCCAAGCAGGTGGAGATGGCAAAGTCTCGGGCAAAGGTCCCGAGGTGGCATTACCGAGGCTCGCACCACATCTTGTCACGGACCCCTGGGGCCACGCCCCCCCACCCTTTAAGCATACATAATATACTATAACAGTGGGAGTACAAGTGCCGCTACTATAAATGCAAATGCATTGCTAGTCGCCAGGCCAGCACTGCCGCGATATGGCGGCGTCGAGTGGCGAAAATGTTGGCGAATGTCAGCACCTTAGCTCACCTCGGCTATTATTGCCCACCTTTTGCCAACCGGGCCACTTCACTTTTTCTCCCAATTTCACGCACTTTCATTACGCCCCTGACCCTTGCGTACTTTTTATCCTCTTACAATTTTATTCTCGTATATTCGATCGCAAGGAGTTGGCGGCAGTTGCATTTATGATGATGCATTTCACAAGGGTCGAGGAAGTTTCGTCTTAGGGATTTCTTTCCTCTTTGACACGTTCGAGAACTTTAATGAAGGCATGCAGCGCTCCTTTATAATGATAAGGAGGACTTACGTAACCATTTTTCAACCTTTGAATATACTGCCGCATGAGCGATTTACATTTGAAAATTTCGTGGAATATGACGAAATAGGTTGATCGTTTATTTAAGCGACTCTCCGTGCAGTTCGTGTTGTCCCAGGTATTTATAAATAGAATTCTGGGTAAATTGTTTATTAAGGATATACCAGAGATATTATATCCTTGGAGAATTTACTTAAGAACTTGTAAATATATACAATACACGATAATTATAATTATATTTATTTATTAAAGGTTAGGTGGCAATTGTGAGTAATATTCATTAAAATTTATAATCTTAAATATTTTTTTAATTTTCAGCTTCTAGGCATTCGGTGAAGATCTATGTACTTTGATATTCTGTAATAGAACGAATATCAAAGTTATTTTCAGCTCCAATAGTCGAAAAAAATAAACACAAACATGAGATACCATTAAAATTACATTGAATGTTACAGTGTTTCTCTGTAGTAAAAAGTAATTTTCTAACTTTTAACATTTCTGCTACGTTATCATTCAAAGATTTGAAAGATTTAATAGATTAATACGGATATTTTAACATATTATTGGAGGCAAAATAAATAAAGATTAAATATTAATTGCTCATTGGCTTCTCAAATCTAATTCATAAAAAAACGTATGAAAATATTTCAAATAAAGTGTCGTCTTTTATTTGGTAAATTTGACCAGTAAATTAAAGTAATAATATAGCAAATTAGGACTAATATTATCCTTTCAATTAATACAATTTACAGATAATTTAAATTAAAATTTTCGCTACCACCATTAATTGTCTCTAATATGAAAATACATGTTGCACAAAGTAAATAATATGAATAAAAAGTGGATAAAAGTGGATTATGTGACAAAATTTCATAATAAATCCATGCTTTAATTAAGCTTTAATATGTTGACAATGTAATTCTTAAAATTCTACAATATTTCATAATAATGCTGCATAAGACTATTACGAACTAAATATTAATGCAAATATTATACATTAAGTGTAACAATGAATCAGTTTTCTTCTTCAAATTTTTATAAAAAGTAAAAAGAACGTGTTTTATATCTTTTACCAAAATAAGTAATATATATTTAAAAATTAAGTTTCAAAAATTTATCTTCCAAGTGAAAATATTGGAAATTTATTATTAACAGAAATATACGTTTCCATTTCCCAAGATACATAGTTAAGTATGCGATAATCAATTTATTGCGCTCAATATCTATTTGGATAAAATAGTTTATGATGCTTTATAAATATTCACGATATAATTCTTATCAATTTTAATATTTTATTAACTAGACACTTTTAAGTCTCATATTTTTAACTTTTATATTTCAGCAGCTAGTATTTTTTTTTTCATAAAAATAGACTTTCAATATCAACATTTATTCAATATAAAATTTATTCAAATTATTCTAGATTCCGTTTATGAAAAGTTAACAAGAATTAAAATAAATATCTAAAAAATAATTAAATTATATAAATATATACATTTATGATTAAATTTTTAATCTTAAAATACTTAATAAATATATATCAAAATTTTTATCCAACATACAGTAATAAACGGATGAGAGAATTTTATTTTTGATAATTTTACAAATTTAAATTTTAAATACCTAGTAACAAGATATTTTTACTAACTTGGCATCATTTGTACATAATTTTTTATTACATCGAATAATGTAACTGTCTCATATTAAGGAACTAGTCGAAAGCCTAAAATAATTAAATAATTTCATCCTATTAAAAGTAATATACTTGGAGAACAGAATTATACTCTAAAAATGTATAAATTTTCAACAAAATAATCAGTAAATATAACCAATTAATTTCTGTTTTAATAATATAATGTTTCTTTAAATACACATTATATATAAAAAGGCTAATTATATTACTTCCTTTATAAATTGATATAATTAATTGTTGCTCACACAATCATGGCTTTCTCCTTTAGAAGATTAAAATATAAACTATAAATGTAAAATATAAACTTTACATTTCGACACTTTGTATAACTAATTCACTTGCACAAAATCCTACATCGATAAACTAAGATAATATATATATTTATTGTTCGAAATGTTTCTAAATGTGTCATGTTTATTTTAAAAATTAATATTATAATAGTTTGTGCACAATAAAAAATGCCAGCCTTTATTGAATCAAATAATTCAATAGAAATAAGTGTACGTCTTTCTTTTCTTTTTTTTCTGTATTTCTCCTTCGAGTTTTCCTTCGACCCTTTTGACATTCAAATTTATAAATAAATAATTGTGAATAAAATTATAATATTAATCTTCAAAAAAAAAAAAAAAGGAAAAACATTAATATTATCTTCATTTCAAAGATATGTATATTCAAAATGAATATGTCAACGAGTATTATTTTTCTATAAAGTAAATCCTATTACGTGATCAATCATGCTCAGCTTTACGAAATTACGACCATCAGAGTTTCATCCAATTGACAATTTCGACAAAAGCCAAGTAAAATGCACTTTTTCCAATTTTTCCCTCGTGATCGATGGGAAGAGCTTGATCTCGAAGATCGACGAATCAAAATTGTCCCTTAATGTCGTGCCTCGTGTTTTCGAAGCCAATAAAGCATTGCGTGATTCTTTTTCCCTTGCTTAACGACATCTTTTGGGACATCAGATATAAACCAAAACTAAAACTTGCCAATACCAAGTCTCATCGACTAAAAAAAGAATTTTAGTTGTTGTGCATTATCCATCGTGACGCTGATTGATTATTATTCTAGTTCAAAGTAAAGATTTCCAGGCATGCACACGTTGATTCACCTTTACAAATCTTGATTTTTCAAAGCATACATTGATTATGAAAAATATGTTGATAAAATCAAAAACTAAAACATTTAATTATTAATTTAATTTAATTTTATTTTAATCATATTGTTATTAGATCAACACAGGTTACTAAGAACATAATTATTATTTATAAATAATATAGTCTGTGTCATATTATTTCTAGGTAGATCAAATTTTCAAATTTATTTGCAATTAAAATAAATTTGAGTATTATTATGTATGGCAAAAGCAATTCATATAATTTTATTTAATATGAATGAGTAAAGTGATATATAAGTGATGCAAATATTAAAAAAAAATTAATTTTACTAGTGGAATAATATATTGTTTAAAAATTCAAAATAATTTTAATGCAATATATTATCTTGGATCGTATGTTAACGAAATGTTTAATTCACAACTATCAAAGTTGTTCTTTTCAATTGTAAATATGACGATCAACAATGAGAAAATCATTATGATGGCTTGAAAATAATTAATTTTTGAACAAATAGAACTATCTTTAAAATATATATATATATATATATATATATATATATATATATATATATATATATATATATATGGGTGAGACGATAAAAAAATCAACGTCTTTATCCCCGTAAATAAAAAATAGTATTATTGTGCTGTGTTTTTAAGAGTTTTCATATGAAACAAATTAATGTATATTTTTACTCGTAATCAAGATATCGTGTAAAACGTTACACTTCGACCAACAATACGCAAGATACCCGGAACAGAAAATAAATTCCTAGTTTATACACGAAAAATCTTCAATGTCGATGTTATAGCTACGCTCTCAAGCATTTTGCTTCCCATTCTCCGCTGTTATTCATTCCACTTTCCTTTTCTCTATTTACTCAGCTAACCTCTACTCGCATACTTGAATTTTTGTTGGAGTTCTCTCTCGTAGCCGTTGTTGTTAATCTTACCAAATACATTTCGATGTATCTGCCCTAATTTTGTAATCATGTGTGTGTCCACTGTCACGCGCGCGCGACGTATATAACTTGATTGCCATACGCAGTAAATGAAGATTCTGTGCAAAATTCATATTATTATTATAGCGAATGAATCAATGGCCTGTGTATTATGCATAATGAGAAGCTCGATGGTTAAATCTCTCATTTACGAATAAATAATCTTTTACACGCCGAGATGAATTTTATTGAATAATTTGATCGGGTAAAAACGGACGAGAAAGATTATTTTCATATATTAAGTTCATTGTTTAATAAGATTATTATTTCTGAATTCTAACTTTTAGACTGGTGATGTACTAACGTATTTCATTGTCATATATATTCATATATTTAAATACGACATTTAAATTGGCAAAGTTTATTTATTATATTATTTTATTATGAATTAAATGCCTACATATGTATATATGCATGTAAATATACTTCAGAAATTAAAGAATTGATACCTACTCGTTGGTGCTTTGCTACTAATTTGTTCACGATTTATATTTATATTAAAAGCGTAGTACTTCATTTTGTTGAATATAATATATAATCCTTTAAGTATTGATAATTGATATTGTAATATTTTAGATATTGTATAGAAAAATTTTAGATCAATATATATTATTTAGATGGTTTTGCTTTGTAACTATCTATTTCTAATAATATACAATAATTGTATTAGATTAAAAAAATATTCCATAGAAAATTCAACTGACACTCTACAATATTTTATTTTAATAAAACTTATTTTAATTAATAAATAATAAACAATAGTAAAAAATTATTCTTCTAAAAATTCTTTTGTAATTTACGACGAAATATTACTTTTCCAATTTTCATTTCGTTTTTTTAATTTCGAGGAAATGTGCTGAAATTATAACAATCAATATTTAAAAGAATCATAAGAATACCTTCATTATCTACACATAAAAAATATAATCCCGTATAACAATTTCCTTATCATTTTCTTTTTTTTTTTTTTCATTTTATTACGTAACAAAAAAGTTGAGTTCATGAAAAGAACAATTGCAAGTAGAGAGAAAAATCAGAGGCAATTTGCAGAGTAATTTTTCATTTAGAAATTCATTGTCAGGAATATGTAAATTTCAAAGAAATAAGACAGTATAGAACTCCTTCTTGAAGGAAATTTGTACATTATGTAGCGGAATTGAAAAAAATCGTAGACGATTCCTGAATAAAATAGTTTCTATTTAATTATTTGCAATTGAAACGTAAAAAATTATAGTTATTTGTACGTTTTATTGAACAAGAAAAAACTAAAAAATTGGAATGTACATAATGGAAAAGATTACACTTTCAGATCTTCGTAAAAGATGTAAGAAATTATGTCCTTTGTAATATAATAATTAAAGTATGACAAAAAGTAGGAAACATTGTCATATATTATTAATTATTTATTTATTATCTCAATTATTATGAATACGGTGTTATACAATAATAATTTCAAGAAATTATAATTCGTAAATTATTTATAGATTAAACTGAAAATAATTACATTTAATGTTTGCATTAATGAGTTGCATAAGGACGTAGAAGAATCAGTTAAGTTAAATTTAATAAAATGAAAATTTAAATCCCTCATTAATTAATTAGTTAATTAATTGATCGTATTTTATTGTCATTTACTTAATGATATATCGAAACTATAGTCTCGATATACTTATGTGACATTTTTTAAATGAAAAGCTAGACCGTTGCATAAATATTTTATAGTTATAAATAAAGTGCTAATTATATTTTGTTGATATAAATTTATATTTTTCACGTAAGTAAGATGCATAGAGTGACTTCCTTTTTATTATTATTTCAATAAATGAAATGAAATAAGTTCGATCCTTTCATTAGATCTAATAATCCATACACTAGATGGAAATTGAAAGTCATATTAAGCATATTTTCTATACAGTTATAGTAAAATATATATATATATATATATATATATATATATATTTCTGTCAAAGAAAATATTATGAATATATTACTCATATCATTATTATCATTATTATTATTGATATTATACCGATAGCCTTGGATATATTATCAAAGAAGTTTCAAACTATTATAGCTTTATACTTTATCAAAACATACACTGTTACAAAAAACATTTAGATGCAGTTTTCAATACTAAAATGTTTTATCCTTTAAAGAAATGTTCTTTTTTACTACTCTCGCTTAATATGACGTGCGAATGCTTTTGATAGATATATGATATAGTTTCCGTCTTCTCAATGAGAACTTGTAGGATTATAAAAGGGAATTGCGTCTTGCTGTTACGACCCACAAACCAACACTACAAATAATACAGAAGACTGCTACTGGCAAAATTCGTGGAAAATAATAGATATCTGTGTATTTCGCACAATGCTAAAAGTAGAATAATGGTAAACTACGAAAATTAAGAGAAATATAAAAATACGGTGTAACTTGAATTTAAAGCAGATGGTCCAATAAGAGAAAGATAATACCAAGAAAATAGTACAGCGAGTTATTTGAGTAATGCAAATAATAGAAATTTTATTTTTGATATATTCTCTGCCTTCCCTTTATTTTCTGCAATGCTAATTTTCTTTTTGAAAATTATAATGGCATAATTACAATAAAAAATAACTATGGCATAAATTATGGAAATTTTGAATACTATTTGAAAATATATGTGAAAGTTATGAGAACTTTTAAAATAGATGCAAATTAGAAGGATCGTCAGATTATTTGCTATTGATTGTTTTTATTGTTTTTATTAATATTATTAATAAAAATCTTTAAAAATAATGAGAATATTATTAAAGGCAGAAATACAATTTTTAACGATTGTAATAGTAAAATTATTCTGCACCCTAATTTTTTCTCTTCCTTATATATGTTACGTATTATACCTAATTATATTGTCAGTAATTTCTAAAATAATTATTATATTAGTAGCATAATAAATTCGTGGATATAAATATAGGCGCGCGCGCGCGCGCACACACACATACACTGACAAATAAACAAACAAATATATATGTATATATATACATTGAATAAATTGCAAACGTGAAAGCATCTTTTATATCGTTTGCATAAACATTTGATAAACGCGTAGAAATTCATATCATTTTAAGAACATAGACTATTCAAGGTTTTTTGAATAATTTATTAAGATAAATAAACGATTATAAAGAAAATTTGTATATAGAACTCTGTAAATTAAGAAATAAAATTATTATGACATATAAAATATGAATTTCAATTTTGTATTATTAAAATTGACAAAAAAGTGCATTTTCCGAAAATATCCAACTATTGAAACAAGTAACAAAATCATTTAAAGCCATAATTACTATCATAGTTTTTCAATTCAGCCCAATGCTTCTCAAATATCTATTCATAACGAATAAAACAACATCAATCCATGTCACGAGTTTTCACAAACCGATCGACACTCCACCATATTTGCCCAAGAGGAGCTTTTTGTGATATACACATACACAATCGTGACGTTATGTTTGCTGTCTAATGGTTGAAAATAAACTGCAAATCGATCGATCGATTCAATGTACTAGAGGTGGCCGCTGAAACTTTTTGATTGCATATTGGATTTGACACCGATGAATTCTATGTAAATGAGTAGTAGAAACCGAGTTTTCATATTTTTTAAGTCTCCTTTCTTCTTCGAAGTCTACAAAAAACTACTAAAGTTTACAGTGAAATGTGTACTATTGCACTGAAAATTGGTTGCTTTTCGTTGAATTTCCTATGATATGCTCGCTTAAAATTATTTTCTAAAGCTCAACTTCGTTAAATGCAAAATAATTTAGCTGAATTTCTATTATCGCCATTTTCGTAACTATAAATTTAATCTTAATTCGAGGCAAACGTTTCCAATTAATTTGAAACATTTAACTAATGGCGCTGAAAATAAGGTTCGATGCGTGCAAAACAAAAGCAATACGTTAAATTAATCTCTGAACATTTTTTTGTTGTCCACAGTTGTCGAATAATCATGGTAGATGTATATAAAAATTCTAAGCTCTTTTTAAATCAATTGCAATTATATTTATTGTTCGTTGGATAATCAGCTATTTTATTAACTTTGATTTATCCAATTGACAATAGAAAAAAATGAACAGTATTTATAATCTGGAATATTCATTCTATCTAATACTGTATAAAGACATACAAGACTTAATTTTAACTTAATTTTAATAATGCTTAACAAATTGTACGAATTGTAGATTCCCTTAAACTTTCTTAAAATATATTTGTAAATGATTGAAATACAAGGCTTATAATTAATTAAGTAGAAACATCGAAAGAAAAGTTTTTGCACTTGCGCAACAGGATAAACGCAGGATAATAAAACGCTGTATGCATAAGGAGTATTTAATGTACAGTTCTTGCGGTATTTATAATTAAAGTAAATAATATAACACATAAATCATAAAAATTAAATCGCAAAAGTACTTTTCCAAATAAATAGCATTAGCATTTAAAAAATCTCCATAATTCTTAGCTACTTAGATTATCTTAGTATGATATTCAATAAACGTATGTCCTATTTGTATTTAACTAGTTTCGCTCGTTTCATCAATCGTTCATATAAATGTATATGATATATAAAGAAGAAGCTCGATTAGCCGAGTACGTATTAATGTAATGACAGTGAGGCATTTTATAATCAAGCATCTATTTTAAATGATTTGAATTCCATAAATCCAGCAATCATTAAAAAGAAAATACAATATGGCACAATCAAGAAATGACCACTCAAAATGGAAACTTGTTTCTTTGGCAGAAAAAATATTATCCGAATATCGCGGTGTTCGGGAATTAATCCGAGTGTGAATTCTCCCTAAGGTGGTAAGTAGAAGTGGGAGATGGCCTGGGGCAAAGGATAGGGCAGAAATGTTTTTGATTGAATATGCAATGACTCACTGTAAATATTGTGAGTAACCTTTATTGATAATAAGATGTAGAATATGAAGTTGCTGCTCACTTTGCAGTGGAGGAGTGCGTAATTCGTGCAATCTTGGCCATCAGTTGTAGGTTAAAGGCCGTATCGCTTTAGTGGACTCCTTCCCCTTGATTTGGCTGCGTACCGATAAAAAAAATTAAAAAAAAACAACCTCGCTGATCCATTGTAAACTGCCTGGCGATGTTCTGCCTGGAAATCGACGACTCGCTGCCAGTGTTAATGTTGTCTTGTAGCGGACTTCTTATCTTGAATTGGGCTGTGCAGCGACTTGCTACCAGCGACGGCTCTATCAGTGCAACGAAATCTTCTCATTTTATTTTCTTGGTTTGCACTTGGGCAACTCTTGATTGGTTATAGCTTATGTAGAGGTTACTGGGATTGCCAAGAGTACCGACGCGCATGGATCAGACCATCGTATTTATATTCATCAGCCAGTATCCTTGGGACCTGATGAGATTCACCATCCATTGTCCTGGGGGATAATTGCGATTGGTGAGTACTACGCTTTTGGGAGATCACTGATGCTAATTGTTGATTGGTGAGTACTGCGCTTTTGGGAGATCACTGATGCTAATTGTTGATTGGCGAGCTGATGCGTAGTGCGCTGCAGGCGAAGACGTTGCTGCTCGATAAAGAAGAGGCGTCAGTCCTTGTTTGATATTTTCTTTGCGACGAGAGTTCTTCTCTCGTAGCCACGAGGGGTGGGAAAGCGCTCTCGAGATATCTAGAAATCGCGAGACCATTGTTGATTTTACTTTGTCTTAGGTATGAGGCCAGATGCGGTAATCTGGTGACCATAAAAGTATGCTCGGAGTTGAACGGAATTTCGAAACAATAAGCGTACTATGAAGAGGCATTCGAGATACCAACGAAATCTATCGAGAATCCCAATGTCAATAATAATCAAATAGTATATTATGAAGCATTTAGCTATAATTTCAAAATGTTTAATTTGGAAAGTAATGCAATAGATGGATTTCTAAAATCATATATTTCCGAATCAATTCATCAATTATAGGTTTTATGAAAAGCTTCAAGCAGAGTTTCATCTTATCGAAACTTATCAAGGCATTCATCTTAAAACACCTGCTTTATAGTTGGATTTAAATGCATTTGATTAAAAAATTAAAATAAAATAATAGGTTTTTCCAATAAAGAATACATTCGTAGGAATTACATTAATCTTAACGAAAAACTTATATATCGAGACTTGTATAGCAATACAAAGTTCAATTTATTTGAAAATATTGAGTCCTCTTCTAAAATCTATTTAAACATTTATAATTATTACTTAATAATAGTTTCTTAACATTTATACAACTTATATAATTTTAAGTCTTTAAAAGCAGACAAAAGTTAAGATTATTTATGCACATGTGCAACAAATGTTTCATATACTACATATTTTTGACAATTCATTGTTTCAACATTCTGAGTAAAGATTGGTATCAATTCCGATTTATCGACTATTTTATCAAGCCTTTAATAGTATTTGAAATATGTTTTAAATAGAATCGAACTGATTGAAATGAATATCTCATCACAATTATAATAAAAATATATTTAATCGATATATTTTCTTATCGTAGTGCTTGTATTTATAGAACATTGAATATTTATTCTATTCTATTAAATACTATTGATATAAAATGATGTAATTCAACTCTTGAGAAAAAAATCAAACGCGTAAATGATATATTATATATAATGAGAATTGAGTTTCTTTTCGGATAATATAATACTAACAAATTCACTACTTTTGTCTTCTTGAATTTGTGTACACGCACACATTATGCAAAACAGTTATTTTACATTCCACATCCTGATAAATAATATATTTATTAAAGTTTGATGTTCCTTCGTAAAAATACAGTTCACCATTTATTTAAAATATCGCTCGACAAAAACAATACGAACTCACGAATATAAAATAAGAAAAGTTTATGTTTTTATATTAATGGCATATTCTATGCCAACTTTATCGACGCATAAAATACTTATATTTTCTATTTCTCGTCTCAAACATATTTAAAATGTTATTCTGATTTCCCAATTATCTTGATATTATCTTTTAAAAGATTTTTTATATTACTTAAGATTACAAGAATATTTTATACAATAAATATTAACTATTACGTATATTTAGAGAGACATTATTATTTTGCAGGCAGTGACTTTATTCTCTTTCTTTTATAATAATTTTCAAAACTAATTATTCTTTTTGTTATACTTTCGATTTATGTAAATAAATCAAGTATATTTAATAAGCTTAGAGAATGAAATCCAAAATTCATGACACAGTTTGTTCTAATAGTCGGTTTAATCAAATTACGTATTATTAATAATATTTTTTTTATTAAAAAATTAATAATATGTATTAAAGATTGCTTAGAACAAAATATAGACTTTAATTGACGGTTAAAGTAATAAATTTTTTGAACACACCGATTTTTATAATTCAAAATTCTAGGTACTTAATTTCACATGAAATTGACGGAATTTAATAGAACTTGATTTATGAACGTCATATATATATATATATATATATATATATATAAGTAAATAGAGTAATTAATAGGACATTTTGCTCTTTTCTTAGCCTCGTGCAGTAGACCTTAACATAAAAAATCTAGTTCTTTTGCAGTTCTTATCTTGAATAATGTAGTTCTCAAGACTGTCATTCTCGTTGCCTTATAAATTATGCCAATCACAAAAAATTTAGTTAGCATAGTTTTGCACTTTGGAGTCAGATAACAAAATCTTGGAAATCACTTAAGAAATATAGGTTGCTTGGTAATTGATGAATCATACTTTCATACGCCGGTCCCTAAATTCTCCCTGAAAATAATTTCACAGGATTTTTCAGAGAATTATTATTAAATCCTGTCATTTTGTTTTCCAATGGAAGCACTTGGAAGATAAACCTCTTGAAATTCTGTCGACAATCGTTCGTCTAAAAATCGATTGCCGAGGTCAACAATACAACTTGAGTTTTTTTCCCATACGCAACAGAACGGTGGTTATTCGCATTGCAATAATATTAGTGGACTTCATGGACAAACAATGGGAATTCTCGAAAACTATGAGCACAGCCGCATTAAAGTGCAAAACAACCGTATATATTCTCCCTCTTTTTATTCCGTGGTTGGACATATATCCCGAACCGCGACATAAATCTTAATCAAAATAAGCCCGTGTCGCTGATACCTTGGCATATCTAATAGAAGAGCGGCAAGCCTGCAAAACAAGAAACTGGAGAAGATAATTGACGTGGTGTACGGCTGTGGCCGAAAGAAATGGCGACTTGGTTTTTTAGCTATTAAAATGTCTATGCTGTGATTGGAAATGTGGCCAAAAGATTCCGACAATAGGGCAGCGCTAATTTATCAGATGCATACGTAATTTTAGGCGCAAAGCCCTATCAATTCAACGCAATCAGATCAATAATTAATCACACCTAATTGGCCCATCAATTAGATATTCCCATTCGTCTTATTCGCTCTATTTTCTATTTATATGCCTGATTATTTAATAAATCTTCGACTGGTTTTACATTTGCGTATATCCATTGTAATTTGATTAATTCTTGTTACTAATTGTCGTGTCAAATGATATCTTCCTAAGTTGTACGACACATTCAAATCTCTTCCTCTTCACAATGATTTTCGTTAAATATTATATTGTCAAAAATTCACTTAATCTATTCTTTAAGCCTAAATTCTAACATAAGCACTTGTACGCTGTAAATTTTTTTTAAATTCAAGTGCAATTCATCATATTGCCCAGCACAATAGATTTTCTATATATGAAGTGTCTTTAATTTTGTAATTTATTATTTCTTGAAATTCAGAATGTACGTTTAACTGTATATTCTTCAATATATTATTCTTATGCGACACTTTAATTTATGATATTTATTAAACCTTTAATATTTACATCTGTTTTAAAATAAATAAAGAAGAAACCAATCAGGCAAATATTCTGTAACATCTAAAGTATTTATCTAATATTTAACTGAAACATACTTGATTTTTTTGGTTACCAGACTCAAAACTATAACATTTTTTAATTATGAGAAAATTATCTAAATACAATAACTTTATTTATTTCTCACTTGCTTTATTTATTTCCCAGTATGTTGTTATTAAATAATACGGTTTAGTTGTACTTGGTATAAGTTATTTATTTCTTTCATATATATATCATATATCTTTATCATTATATATTTATTATTTACTATCATTATATATTCATTCATATATATATATATCATATATCATATTCATATATATTTCATATATATTTCATACATCTTTCATATATCCGTTTCGGCAAAAATTCTAAAAAATTAATCAATTAATAAATTTAAATTCTTATTCTAATAGAATTAGAAGAATCAGAAAACTTTCTGATATTATAAACTGATTTTAAAAGCTCTCCACAATTTGAATAATAACTCTCTTAATATTCTCAATAAAGTAGAATTTTATATGTTGAAATCATATATTGAACAATCAAAGTCTATAACTCCATCATTATTGTGAAACTCGAATGTTGAACGATTGTCAAATGAATATATATGAGACTGTCTATTAAAATAGCTATGCGTTCATATAAAAGAATTTTTATTTAATAAAATTTATAGTTTTATTTAGATTATATTTTAAATTTTACTAAAAGTTCGATAACACAAAAAAAATTAAAAAAAAAAAAAAGAAATATAATGTAATAATTCAATTTCCTCTTTATATTTTAAATTTCCAAAATTTTCAAGACTTGTTTTTTCATTATTCTTCGTAATAAAATAAATTTAAATCTGTATTTAAATTAAATAATAATTACAATTATCTTATGGATCTGCATTACAATGTAAGCTGAAATAATACAAATTTAGTTTACATTTAAGCACATATCTCGGAATATTTTTCTTCCTAATTGATTTAAATTACTATGCACTCGATATGTGATAATATGAAAATTTATTAAATTGAAATTTACATTTGAATTGGAAACATAGATTCTATTCAGACTGAAATATAAAATAATTAAAAAAAATACAATGTTTTCCGTATTGTCTTATCTATTATTTTCTCTCCTCCCACCTTTATCTTTTTGTTCAAACTTTCACTTCTTCTATCCGTGCCCGGCTGTATATCTATAGCACACCCTCATGTATATATGTATGTGTTTATATATATATATACATATACATATATATCAGTATGTCAATTTTTTATTGCTTTCTGTTTTACTCCGACAGAATATTTTACTCGGCTCTTATACTAACCAGTCTTTGTCACAAGATTGAATTTCTACATTTGCTTAAAACCTTTTTCTCCCCAATCTATTTGCTCTATTTATCTTATTTTAAACTCTCATTGCTTAATCTCTCATACTAAACACCGATGTAGCATATATTTTTGTATAGATTTTTTTAATAAAATATATATGTAAGCGGATTAATTCGCGAGTTAAATTGGAATTGATGAAAGATAAATATTTTTGTTGGACGGTTCGTCTCCGAAACTATAATACAACCCTCACTAATTTATTCAATATTATTCAAGGAACGCAGTTTGTTGCTGATTGTCTTGACAGAAATTTTATGCTTTTCAAGCTTGCATTAAACTTGGAGTTGAAAAGCAGACAAGAGCTTTCTTGACTTTAATATGGGAGTCACGTTTTTTGGACTACATTTTAGAGATTGTTGGAGGTATGAACTTTAATAGGCAATTATGTTTCAAATTTAAAATTTTTTTCAAATTTTAAGGCTAATATATAAACTCCATTAATTGCATGCGTATTTGTAAGAAATTACAAGAAAATACTAAATTTGGATTTCGGTCGCGTTATAAAGTAGAATACGTAAATTAAACATAGTTGTAGTATGTAATGTAATGTAATGTACTATTCCCATGAAATGCGATCTATTGCAGTTACAAATATCGTTGCTAGATTTATTTTTCAAGTATCTAAATTGATGAAGATCTTTGGTAATCTTCTATTCAAAGTTCAATGAAATTTGTCCAATAGTTGCTTGGCAATTGAGCTGATGTACGTAGCGAGAAACAGAAATTATTAATCAATAAACGAAAGTATCGCTTAATGCCACGGGTTTCGATTCCTCTGATTATAAATATTTCCAAGCTCGATTAGCCGTTTGAAGCTCGCTCATCCGCAGACATTAAAGCTGCAAGCTTTGAAAAATGTACCTATCTATTGAGCATAAAAGGCTAAAGAGGTCGAACACTTTTATTGCATTGCAGGCGAGAAAAGGAGATAAATGGAGTCCGTCGTAAGTAGTGTAAAGCCCTATTGACACGACTTTACCGACCCAATCGCACTGTTCGCCTCTTTATGATGCCATTATATCGAAAATCCAAGATAATTCGTTTTCGGGGGGAAGCCTCGATTCCCAAAAGCTTAACATCTGACGCAAAAAGCGTGTGCTTCGGTAAGGGATGATTGCGATTATCTTTAAATTATCTTTGCCAAATCTCCAACCGCTTACGCGCAATTTAATCGCAGATTTAATTGACGCTACCGAGGGGCGACAGTTAATTTTACATTCTCAGCCGCGCCAAAACATCCCCCACGACTACCCTATGCAAATATACGAATTCAACTCTTCTAAACGACCAATCTCATAAGAGGCCGTAATAGAATTTTCAAAAAATAAAATTACCCACTACCGAAAACAAGCTTAATCCCGCGCAACCCAACAGCTACATTATTTCTTGAAAGAACGTAGTAACGAGAGTCGTAAAGCCTCTCGGCCTCCCATCGCCATTGCCGCAGCGCCCCTTTATGAACGAGCAACCCCGCCATATACGCCATCACCAAAGCTTTTTATTTATCATTGGAGTATCTGGCTTCCAAGTATGATAATCGTCGCCCAGTCCGCGTATGCTCTCATCTGCATTCGAGGGAGGGGGTAGTGAGGCGGGTCTAGTGACGCGGGTCACAAGCCGCGAGCTCACAATGAAAGTCGAATTGTCGCGGCGGGATGAAGAGCCGGGTCGACCGAGTTATAAATTACGGCGATATTAGTTGGTGGACAGGAGCAGGGCTTCAGCCAAATTTACCGCATGGCTCGAGCTATAAAAGTGCCCCAGGTCCAGGTGGACAAGAGGACTTCCGGGGACGACGTACGGCACGCGTCGCTTTTTCTCGGCGCGCCAGGAACCTCCGGTGGTTTTGTCCTTCGACCAGGGCCGTCCGACCCCACCGGGGCTTTCACGTGCTTTTGTGCCTTGGCTGGCTTTTTTCTTCGGATTTGATTGGCGGAATGCGTCGACTTGTTTATTTGGATTAGTGCGCCGACTCACGCGCCTTATTCATTTGGCGATATTTGCTCTTGCGTTAGGCCAGCATAATTTCCTAATTTGTCCGAGGGGTGAGATTTTTTGCGCTTCTTGGCGTCTGTCGAATAAATCTTGGCTCTGGCTATTTTATTCCCATACGGCCGTATTATCCCTCGACGCTTATATAATAATAATAATTCAGATACGACTTCCAACAATTTTATAAATTCTATTTTGAATGTCGAAAGTATAGCGAACTGTTCGAAAGAGGTATTTGAATTTCTAATAAAAATGCGCAAATGTTATAAATTATTGGGTATGATGTACAATATTTATATTCATCGAACCTTTGTTTATTATGCGATTTCTATTTATTTTTAGATAAGAAGTTGAATCAATTACCGACTCAATAATTGAATCATGCAGATTAAAATGAAAAGATATTAGTAACATTCCTTCATAGTCCATTAAAATTTCCATTTAATTTCCCATTCAATTCATAATACTTACGTAGTGTTCTATTCTCAGTATTTTCAATATCATGGGCATTTCTATAAAATGCATATAATTTGTCGTTTATGTAAATTGGGGAGAATTATCAGAATTATATCATTTAAGTTGAAGAAATCGAATCATTTAATTATTTTATCGTTTTTTTTTATATTACAACTAGATGGACCTCAATAAAAATGTAAAACAATGCTTAAAATTACATATGTAATAGGCAATAAATTACGCATGCAATATAATTTTTTTATCTACATTTAGCCCCTGCAG
This sequence comes from Ceratosolen corneri, assembly GCA_030522565.1. Lineage (NCBI taxonomy): Eukaryota > Metazoa > Arthropoda > Insecta > Hymenoptera > Agaonidae > Ceratosolen > Ceratosolen corneri. The sequence continues at coordinate 60,569 of JAPYYT010000227.1, forward strand.
ATTTTATGCTAATAAGAAATGAGTCGTTACATGAAACTTATTCGAACTTTCACTTTCCCACCATCTTCACTGTCTCCATCTCTCATTTTCAATATAATAAAAAAAATTTTAAGAAAAAACCGTATGCAAATTATAATATTTTCTAAATTTTCTTGTTATATACGTGCAAGTATACATGAATACTTATATGAATACATACATGAATACACGTGTAGTCATACGTACGTATACTTAATTACCGTCCAGACTAATATTACATGTCATATATTAGTTTCCAATTAAAACATAAAACTAACACCTTACGTGATTTAAGATATAAAAGCAAATTAAAATATATTTACATCAGAATATTAACAAAAGTACATTATTTCTAGGTAATACTCATAAACTCATTTATTCGAATAATTAAAGTTTTAAGTAATTTCCCAAACTTTACTTCTTGTAATAATGTTGAATTTTCACAATTATATATCCTATTTATAATAGACACCTTTAAAATAATGAGATTAATTTATATTTTTATATTAAATATTTCATCATCGTATAAAATAAAAACTTTCGCTCATGTTCTTCATAAGATTCGAGTGGTTATTATTTATTTTCATTTTTATTATCGACTCAAAAGCATTAATAAGTATATTAGGAAACATTGTATGTCAATAAGTGCACCGAGTTCAATTTACAAACATTCACTCGCTTAGGCAAAGGCTTAATATTATAGCATTGGTAAATTTCAAGATATTTTGTTAATAAGTGGAGCATACAAAAAACAATAAGTAAGAATATTGCAAGAGAAAAACAATAAGATTTTATTAAGAAATCTGACCTAAAATTTAAATTAGACAGATTTTAAAATATGTTGAAAAGTATAAGATACGCTTCAACAATACTGAATAGAAAAAATTTATAGTATATTGAAAATACGTAAACTAAATTTCTCTTTGAATATATTGAAAAAAATATTCGAATTTACATTATGATTTTTATAAAAAAAAATATTATATATATATATATATATATATATATATTGAAATTCAAACACCATAATTGTACTTAGTAATTATAATTTGAATATAATTTGAAGAACTCATAGAAATAATTAAATTTTTCTGCAGTATTAAACATACTTTATTTAAAGGTGCTGTTATTTCAAATACGACAATAAAAAAATTTTTATAAAAAAAAACATTAATCTGAATATATAAATTTTATTATTAAATATTTAAGCTTATAGTGTAAAAGCTTTTGTAATAATTCACGTAGAAATATAATATATAATGCTAGTTTATTATGTTACTAACAGAAAAAATTAGTTATATTTTAATGTAATCTCGCGAAATGAACATTACTTTTCGTACACTTTTTCATGCTCCTGGCTCCCCTTGATAATAAAATTGATTTAAGAGCATAGACATTAATTTTTTAAGCCAAAGACACATACTTTGAATGCTGGTGATTTTTGAAGAACCGTGCATATATTGTTACGATGAAATAAAATTTGTCGGTAAAGTAAGAGTATTCTAATATTTATGAATTTGTTGATTCAATGATTTTTCAAGAAATTCTTTATTAATAGTAGATAAATCAGATATAAATATATGTCTATGTATATATAATGACAAATTGAGGTGTCTATGTGAATTAAATTTCAACTTATTCAATGAGATTTAAATGAATTATCTTTCATACGTTATTGCTTCGTAATATTATTCTGAATTCTTTAAGATCGAATACTTAATTTAAATGTTTATGCCTTCAGACGTTAATAAAGGGCAGCAGATAATCCGAAAAACTATGTAAACTATAAACATTATTTATTATCATTCAAGATTAAAAAATATACAATATTAAAGATAACACAAAAATGAAAGATGTCATATTACATATTGTAATAAATAATTAAATTTAAACTTAAACAAATAAAATTAATCTTTTATTGAATATCATATTTTAATTATAAAAGATTTTTAAATGATATAAAATTGGAATTTTTGTAAATAAGCTAGCATTAATAAATATTGATTTGTGAATATTTTTGAAAATTGTAATTGCATAATGTTTGAAGTATGAAAATATATCAATGGTTATTAAAAAAGTAATGTTATTTATTTTTAAATTGGAAGAATATTCTTAACGAATTATTAATCTCTACTAATTTAAGGTATGGGTAATTAAAATTACTGTTTTATAAAATTAAATAATTTTAAGATGAACCGTTAAAAATGTAGGTTGAATTTTTTATAATCTTTTGTAAATTTTTCAGGCATAAAATAATTCGACAATTAAAAGGAAATCTTCGCGATAATCAATTCTTAGTCCATCAAAATTCTGCAAATTTTATCGGAGTCTAAGTTTAACTAAACAAATCACCAAACTATATGTACTTTACTTTTATTATCAAAATCTTTCAATTAACACTGCAAATAAATCATTAAGAATTACCAGAATTTATTCAATAACGTGGATATAAATAATGAAACACATTGGCTTTCACATTTTTCAAAACAATTAAAATTTTACATGAAAAATTTAACTGACTTTAGTATTGTTAAATAATATTTTAAAGATAAAAGTTGAAGAATGCGTATATTTAATTAACGATAATCATGTCAATAATGTAACTGAAGTAAGATACACAATAAAATCTGTTTATTACAAGCCTCCTGGTAGAATTCCAGTACAATCCTGTTTTCCAATCCCAGGAGGACATCGTATTATTTTCAATCTTTTTTTAATTTTCACTATACTATCTTTCTGTCTCATTAGTAAAGCTTTCGAAACTATCTTCCCGATCATTTGATCTCTATATTTATTTTAATTTACACGCTCTTTCGATATATTTGCCACTTATAATATCAAGAGTTCAAGTAATATTTTGTAATAATATGTTATATTAATTGTCGTTTTATTTATATAAACTTTCTAATAAAATCAATCGATGTATTTATAAATTTACTTACTTGTATCTAATCTGTTACCTAAAGTTTTAATATATTATATCGTATATATGTCATGACAAAGTTTTATTGATTTGAGCAAATTTTTAATAAATCTATTGACTGATACTTTTACAACAGTGACTATATAAAACAAATAGGTGGTTATTAAAAAAAATTGAATTTATTTTGATTACTAGAGAAGGGAGATTAAACTTCATATATATATATATATATATATATATTTTTGTTTTTGTTTCATTGTTGTTTCATTGGTATATTACAACTTTATTAATTCGGAATATTTAAAAAATTTATTATCTGCAATTCATAAATACAATGTAACGAATATATTATTATAGTATATGAGTCTCTATAAAATATTAATTTTCTTCCCATGTATGAAAAATTAATATTACTAGATACGTAAAATTACACTCTGTTTGGCCCACACTACTGTTTAAAGTATAATACTATTGAAAAATTATGCCATCACAAGTAGACAGCGATTATTTTTCTCTTATATTTCCTATTTGTATTTTAATTATCCTGCTCATCATACTTTGTTTGTTAGAATTTTAAGAAATATCACGAGTAATCTTTGCCTCTTAACGTTTTATCCTTTATTATGCCGTTTCTCCCTTCTTACAAGTGCATTTTGATAATGTCATTATAATTTTTAATAAATTGTAGTGCATACAGATGATAAGTTCAACATCGCCAGGATTAGAGCCGTATAAGCTATATAAGGATTATAATAAAATAAAATAAACTTTCTACACATGATAATCAGCTTTTGTGAAATATGTGTATGATAGTTTGTTGGAAATTTCCTTCTCTTAGTAATGAATCTGACTTATGAATTATTTATACATAGTCTATACTGCCTAAGTCTATTTCTCCGATTCTCTTTTTTAACCTTTGTTAGTTAAATTAGGCTGTCGTGCAATTTCTGCACTCATACATATGCACAATTGCATGCACTGCGATCTTAATGTACATAAGTATAAATATTGTAGATATTTTACTATTTACGAATGGGGTGTTCGCCATTTTTGCTTATCACTTCTTATTTACTGTTTAGTTAGATTTGAAAGGCAAATGCACAAAGGTACAATAGTATAAATACGAAACTACAACGATTCTAATAATCGAAATATCGTTGAAAATTTAAATTAATTAATATAAATAGAAATTTGCACGCTGAATACACTCTATTACCTATTTCATGTCAGATTTAAATTAATTGTGCCACACCGCAGATTTAAAATCAACGAAAATTACAAAAGCCGTAGCATTTATTATACCACTAATCCCAATGCTTGTGGCAATTATTAATAACGCCTTGTCATGGGAATACTTCAAAGAGAGATTTCGATCGGCAAATGAGTAGTCGAAATTTTCTCACACGCGTGTTCAATGCTGCCGTGCAATCGGCCGGTTCCCAAAGCCGATGAGCCGAAGAAAAACGCCACCTTGCACTGATAAAATCTCCCTCACCCTCGACGTGCCTTGCCACCTCAGTCACGTGCAACACACTATTTTCTAGGCGCACGTTCCGAGCGAACTCTTAGCCCGTCCGTACGCGAAAATGCAATTCGCACGAAGGATGTTGCGTGGCTAAATCGAATCTTCAAGCACGACACAAACCACACGTGTGCACACACGCGCGCCTAAATGCAGGGACTTGGGAGGCAATGCTGGAGAGAGGCAAATGCATCTCGAGGTAGGCCGCGTCGTTATTAGTGAAGTGAAATTGACTCTGACAACAAGAACACAGCTGTGCTTGAAACTCATAGGTGCACGCTAATCATTGTGGGGGCTTGGGAAGCAGTTGAGGAGAGAATGTGCATTGCGTGCACGTGGCATCTTATGGATAGTTGAACTTGGCCGAAATGTCAGCGTTTTTCTTTCAACATTTGGGCCTCACTTTGAGTAATAATTGCCAAGCATTAAGGAACTTCATTGGCCGCATTAAAATCCGGCAACAGTTTTTCTTCCTCTTTTTTTTTTATAATTACGTAGGGAGCTGCTACGTTCCTGTATATTAATGTAGTAGTAAGCAATGCAATTAAAATAGGAGTGGTGAGGGGATATGTTTTTGTTGGGAATTAAAACCAAGCAAGCTTGTTTGAATTGCCAGCGACTCGTTATGAAATGCTTTAGATAATACAACGAGCATCGGAATGTTCTAATCGAGCCGTTGAGATCTAGACAATTATGTCATCTTCGTCTGTGTGAGATGTAGCCTCACGATAATTTGAAAGCCCAAATTGCGCTCAAACCTCATTTCCATACACATTCATAATCCCTCGACATCGACACCGAACAAAATATATTTCCCAAATACGTGTTGAGTAAAGATGCTTGGGGAAAGATCGATGAAAACAATCCACTGCCACTGGCAAATGACTGCCAACTAACGCAATAAAAACGGCGTGAATAAATACACAGGGCTGAAAGACAAGCATCGCCAGTCACGCGAACGATCGCTGGAGTGAGCGAGAGGCCACGACGAAGTCACACTTCGGGTCGCCGAAAGTCCAGCTCGGCCTTTATAATCGCGAGTTCTTGCCCGAATCACTGAAGTCGGAGGCTCCGCCCCCATTTAACAATAGACGGGGAAAATTTTACGCCCCTGGATTACATAAATAATAAGCGGGTGTCGATAGCCTCGGCTCCTTGCAGCCCCTGCAAGCCGACTAATTCTCGGCTAATCGAGTGATATTTACGGGGGGGGGGGGCTCCTACGCAACTGGCAACCTCACTGAAATACAATTAGGAATGGACGATGCAAATGAACTCGTCGTGGCTAGAGCTATAGAAAAGATGTAGCCGAGTCTGTGTTTTGTCGCGACTTTTCACCCTCCATATTGCCACCAGCTCCAACTCCCGGCTAATGCGTTCTTTTATTTACGAATACCTATGATGCTTCCTCCCCCTCCCCTCCCCCCCTTTGCTCTGCTTACTACAATGAAACGCTCCGTCTCTCTTTACATTATTAGTATCGCGGTCTCTGCTCCTTCTATGCACTGGAATGCATTTTAATATTTCAACTCGAGGCCCAGTCGAAATATGTAAAATGATTAGGTCATGTCACTCACGTGAATATTTAAATGAAAACTATTGCTAAGGGCTAGCCAAGAAATTTAAAGCGGGGCAAATTAATTAACGAAATAAATGTAATCGGGAGGTGAATTTATTGATAATAATAGGCGAAAGAGATAAGTTAAGAAATTAAGCAAAAGTTGAAGGTAT
>JAPYYT010000228.1:0-111657 GCA_030522565.1 Ceratosolen corneri
ATATATATATATATATATATATATATATATATAAGTTACTATAGATTTCACATGTTTCAAATGAATTCCATTTGAACTACTGTTTTTGCATAATAAATATTCTAGGGAACTTGGTTTTTAGCTTCATTGATATTATCGTTTTTTTGAGTATATCCTTAGTGATAAATATTAAATAACTACAGTATATATCAATTTAGTCCGTTGGAAAATCTTTGGTGCTTCATAATTTAATAAGCAGAAAAATTTGAATAATTTCATTTGTGGTTAATCGGACATGAAAAAATAAAAAATATATTTCTGCTGGGCTAGAATATGACAAAGAAATAATTTGTCTTATATGATTAAAAATGGTTATTTGAGAGAAAAATAAATGTCAGATTGGATTTATAAGTAGTCATATTGTGTAAGGTGAAAGCTGCTATTAAATCAAAAAGTGCATTGCTACTATTCAATATTTATATCAAATACAGAGAAAATCTAAACAAATTCTGTATGTTTAATAAAGGGAATTAAATGTTATAATTTATCTGATTAATAATATAATCGAGTTTCCGCTTTAATTGGGATAAGATTTTCTAAAAATTGACGTATTTACGGAATACTTCACTGCTTTCATTAAACTACACAATTAATGTCATGCTATCTAATAAAACTAAACAACCTAGATCAATGTAGGTACTTTTATTCCTGTCGTTGATATTATTAATAGAGTAAACTGCAAAATTTATCACTTGACATAATCTTTATAATTTTTAGCTATTCAAATGTGAATTTTAACGTACAATAAAAACTGGTCTTAGACCAAAACTAGAAGTATTTCTTTCCTTAAATGTAATATTTCAATGTCTATATTTTTAAATAAAATTTTATAGCCTGGTGTAACCAGACAATTGTTCTCTAACTAGGTGAGATAAGACGTTAGTTTACGAATATACAAATAATGAATTTTTTAATTTTTGTTACCTGTATAGTACATATAAAATAAATAAAAGAAAAAGGTACAGTAGCACCATTTAAAATTCATATACATTATATAACTATGATCTCTGCATACATTTTAAGATTATTTTAATTATTTATTATCTTAGTATAGTTGAAATATAATATCCATTAAACATATTTTATTTTATTTTATCATTAATACAATAAGTTATTCATACTGCATCATTTCATTTTATCTAGAAAATGCAATACAACAAAGTAAAAAAATTAAAAAATAGATTTAAAAAAGACATGTAATTTATATTTTTGAAATATTTACATTTATTTACGACTTTGAGGTTCGGAAATGATTTGTTTGTTCAATCGCATATGTAGCAGCTTAGCAGCTTATTTTGTCGATATGTAATTATAATTCGATGAAACTTTTGCATTCACACGATTGGTTTTCTCTATGGTCCTACTGTTCACTGACGATCTTCAGGGAGTACTACTGTTTAGAAGTCCAGTAAAATTTCATACAAAAGTTAAATAAAAGCTTCAATGTTTATTATCTATATAGTAAAGCAATCAGGAGAATGAGAAAGTAAGAAAGTTACAAAGAAAATTGAAGAAAAAAAGATGCAAACAATTGATCTAAGAATTAAGAAAAGAGGAAGATTTTGTAGTTATTGAATTGATGGTATAATTACAGAATTTAAAATATTACTGATAAATATTTGTCTGATTGTATATATCGAACTTTTTAATAATCATGTTTGGATTTTAGATATTAGTAAAAAAGTACATATTTTTACCTCAGACAAAATTTCTTTTTTTTACTTTTAATTTATATACAATTCAGTAAATATGATATTATTGTACTTTATTCTAGTTTCAAATAGCATTTTTTTGATTTAAAATTAATTTCTTTTTAGTTTATTAAATAACATTGAAACTTTTTAAGTAGTTTATATAAGAAGCTATTTTTATTATAAAAATTCGTTTGTAATAATTGATTATAAAGTGAAAATAAGAAATAATTTATTTATCATTGCTAATTTATAAATTATCTCTAACCTTTCTTTCAATTAATTGAAATAATTTATTAAATTCTATGCAATCGTCCAATTAATAAATATGTTAAATTGAAGATTGTATTGTTATCATTTATTATTTATAACAATCAATAATGTAATAGTACAATATAAAAATGTATAATATCACATAAAACTGTATAATAATATCATAATCTTTAATATTAACTTTATAGTTTAATATCTATAATTTAATCTATAATTTAATAATGTAACAAAATATATTAATACAAAAAAAAATAATATAACGTAGAAGTATCAATCGTATTTTTGAATAATTATTTTTACCTTGCTAAATATTTTATACTATAAAAGTTTTTTCTTTATATTTATGAATATAACAACAAATATAATTAAATGAAAAATTTGCATGGAGTAACAAATAAAAAATTGAATACAGAAAAAATAAGTTAAAAATGCATGAAATATAAAAAAAGATCAGGGAATTAATCCAGAATAATAGAAAAACAAATATAAAAATGAAAACTTACACTTCGTTCCATCAAAAAGAAAACTCAGTATTTCTATCTTCGCATGTATATTTGAACAAGTTTTATAATTAATACGCATTCACCCATGATGCTAAGAGGGTTTTGTAAATATTTTTTTTCACGGGTACTTGAATAAATACGACAGTCTTGTAACATATATTATAAACATTTTCCTTAGCAGTGATCTTTTTCAAGTCGAAAGTTAATGAAATTTTTTTATTTAATTGTATTTTGTTTCCAAACAGATAAATTTTTACTGGATACTCAACAATAGCGATTATGCTTAGTATTTAGAAAGTCTTGTATTTCGGGTTAGAAAAATCGTAAGTTTTCTTGTATTAATATATTAAAGATTATGTAATATATTAAAGATTTTAACTAATATTCATAAGAGGGAATTTAATATAGATACGTGCATTTAATGTAGATACGGCATGGATTGGGCATGGATTGAACATGGATTGGGCATGGATTGATTCTATTAATTTTACTTAGCTGTGAGCACCTTATATTAGTATATAGATTTTCAATTTGTCCATAAAAATGAATAATTAAAAAAGATCTAAGTTTATGAAGTAGTTCATTCTTAAAAATTACGTTATATTATGTTAACAATATTTATTAATTATTAATCCAATATTTCGAGTATTAATAAAATGTTAGAATTATATTTTTAATGTTTGTGTTTGTGTTAAACAAAATTTTAATATTTTGATATTAAAATGTAAAAAATATGTATTTAAAATCATACAATTATTCTTTGAAAATGTAAATTTGATTTTATATTATTATTTGTATTCTAATTTGTAAAAAATATATTTTTTTAATTTAATAATTTAAAAAAAATGAAAATGAATGTACGTACTTTCATAATCAAATAGAAAATTATACACATAATAAATTGTAAATAGTTGCAATGAAAGGAATTTGTCGATATGCACTAATATATAGCATATTATTAGTTGTCATATTTAATGAAAATTGAAAAAATTCATAATTGCTTGTCCAAAATAAAATTATATGAGGGAATGCTATTATTATTTAATTAAAATATTTACATTTATGCATTCTACATTCTAAATAATAAATTACTCATTAGAAATACAAAGAATATTTAAATTAAAAACTGTGTTTATCTATCTCATTGAGTAAAAGTGACACGCAGCTTAAAGCAATTTCTATTTTTCTGTTTATATAAAATACTGTGCAACTCTAAGTCTCAACGATACTTAAATAGCTAGAATTTCATAAATGAATAGTTATAATAAATTTAGGTATATAATTTTAAAAATTCTTTAAGATACAATTATTTTATTTAATAATTATTATAATAAATAAAAAGTAGATATTTTTAGATTATGTTAGCTGAGGATGAAAATATTAATAAAATGAATTCTAATGGCAATTTTAATTTTAACGATTTCTATTTTCAATAAATGCACTATATATATAATTATGTAAATATTATTTTTAATTTAGCAGATCGTTTCATTAACAAATATTAAAATTATATTTTTATATAAAGATTTTATTTTAATCTTTAATAAATAAAAAATTTTAATTGATAATAAAATATCATTAATATACCTAGATTTTTTTATTATGTGTATAATTATTATATTGTATTATAATTTGATATTTTTAAATTTCAGTTATCTTTTTATTCTATAAATATGTGAAGTTTTTTAATTAAAAATGTATATATATATGGATATATGTGTGAATGTTTTTGATTTTAAATCTTATATCTTGTATTTTAAAATTAAAAAATTTTAATAATTGAAAAATTCAATTAAAAAAGTTATAAAAAGATTATTTTAATTTTTGATTTAAAAAATTTTGAAAGATAGAAATATAAATATAGTGTTTTTCAAACGGTAACTTATTACATTTTAATAAAAGGTTTGAATATGGTTAGATTTATGTTATAATGTTATAATTAATATATATTGAAATATATTATATATTAATATGATTAATATAAGTAAAATCAATTACTATTGTCAGTTTTTATGACACTTTATTAGATTTTATATAATATTTAATAAATAAATATTACCATTAATAAACAAACAATAAAGATAATTACTTATGATTGCAATAATATTTTCGTAATTTAAATATAGAATACACTGGTGCATATTATAATTTATACAACAGCTTTGAAATTTATACGTTTAGGATTACTTAAAATCTTATAACATAATTTGCCGCATAATCTTTGAATTTCGTAAAATATGTATGGAAACTGTTATATAGTCTTATAGTAATAATTACTCTTTATATCTAAGAATTGATGTAACAAAGAAGTGCAATTTAAATTTTTGTAGCCAATATAGTTATAGTTATATAGGCCGCATTATATTTCGTTTGATCAATCATTTCATTTAAAATTATACGCATTATAGCAGTACATCATCTAATATAAAGTAGTATTTTTCAATTTTATGTTATAGGTTATAAATTTTATGATGCTAATTATTTTATTGTTTTAGGTATGCTGAAAATTTTTCGAAATCACCACCTGTCAAAATTCAGAATTCAAAGTTACTCTGTCAAAGTCATCATTGTTTTCTGTATCAAGTTCAAAATAATTGTAGCAAAGAGTAAGTTAATTTTATATTTGTTATTATTTTTTAATAACTTAAAACAAGAGAGTAAAGTGTAAATTTTTTCACCGTAATTACTAATTATACTATGTGGAATTCAAGTAAAACTTTCTTCTCTTAATTATTATTAATTACTTTATATTAATATTATTTGTTCTATATATTATATAAATTAGTTAAAAATAAATAACAATAAATTTATTATTATTAATTTACAATAGAAACATTAAATAAATTATATTATATTTCGGAGAATATTCGTATTTTTCGTATTAAATATTTTACTTATTCGTTATACTTATTTACGTATTAAAATAGAGAATTTTTTAATTTAGATTTATATGTAATAAGTCACTGTTCTATTATGTTTAGTCTTATTTCATCTAAATATTTTGAGGTAATTAAGTAAGCAAATTTTAGCCAGGGACAATAAATTAGTTTGATAAAGTTATTATTTTTGTATTAAAGTTAAGTTTTATTAAACAAGTTCTAAAAATAAAGAATGTTTTAGATACCTAGTTTTAAGTTTACCCCAAAAATTTCATTGATAAATTAATTTTTTCATAATTAACATTTTTAATTAGCAAGTTAAAGAATTTTTTAAAATTAGTTCAATTTTATTAAATATTGGAAATCATACAAGATCTTTAAATTTTAAATTGCAAATGTATATAAAAGAAATTTTTAAATATTATATATTGCTGTTATTTTGAGGTAATTATATGTAATAATGGATAAAAATTACTTTAATAATATTTCATTTTCTTGTGAAAAGAATAAATAATTACAAATATATCATAGATAGACTGTCCTATAGTTTTTTATAATGTCTTAATTTGCTTAAATGGCACTTAGCAAATCATGAAAATTTTCCGTATTTAATAGTATTTAAAACATCATTTTTTCATAAACTTATAAATTCCTAAGTAAATATTCTGAATAATAACGTTGTTTCATTTAATTAAAAAAAAATTGAATATATTTTTATGTATATACAGTCATTTATATAAGTTATAATTTTAATATTAATAAATTTACGTTAATCCAAATGTATTTATTTATTATGTATATAAATATTCTCAATAAAAATTACAATATTACACGTGTTTGTGATTGTTTATATACTAATATATTAATAGAAATTTATATATATACATAGCATTATTAATTACATTATTAGATTATATTTTCGACGTATTATAAAATGAATAATGCTATATAAATTAATAATGAAAGATTAAAATTTATTTCATGTACTCTACATATATACATAATATATCAAGTGTACTATAATACATCAACTATTACATAATACATCAAATGTATTAATATAAAAATCAGTTTACAAGTAATTGATTAAAATTATAAACGGTAACTTGTTTATTGCGAAATGAATTAAAATCTGAATTTTCTAAGAAAGTTAAGTAATATCTGAAATATATATACAATGGTACTATGTCTTGCCATACTGTAAATCTTATTTTTAAATCATAAACAAACATAATAAATATAATATAATAGATAAAAGGACGCAAAATACTCAATTAAAATTAATCATTGTAATTTTAGTTGACATACTGTTAATAATATAATAAAATAAGATGAATTTCAAAAATGATATATTAAAGATAGTAGATAATCACCAATAAAAATTTCATGAAATTCTTAATATATTGTGTAAAGAAGTGGTTTTTGTGGACACTAAAGACGTTTTAAAATAAGTGTTAAACTCTCTGGTTTATGCATATGTACTTTATATTTTGATTAAGTTGGTGGTGATGAATACACGGAAACGTCAAGAACACGATTTAACCTTGAAACCATATAAAAGAACTCCCTTGTATATATACAAACGCATAAATGCATATAAATTACACTTGTGTTCATTTTTTGATACTCTTAGCCAATGTTGTACTATCTATTCTTCACTATCTACTTAAATATTACACTTATGATTTAAAAATATTATTAATTTATCTATGGTCTGCTATGATACCGTCAATTCTTTCTTATTTTTATATTAAACTGTTTTTCTGTTTATTTTGTATTTATAAAGATGTCTTTCTTTTTCTATCATATTTACTATTGGTGTTTTTTTAAATTAAACAAATATCGATACTATTTTTATTTGATATATTTGAATTCATATTACTTTCAAGGAAATGTATTTTCTAATTAAACGTATTTTTTATAAATATAATTTCGAAAATATTATATTTAATTTAAAATATATCTATATATAAATAATTAGTACTTTATACTGTATTATTAAAATTACAAAAAAGAATATATTGAATATATTGTATAAGAATATATAAGAATATATAAAATATATTGTCTGCACTAGGAAAGCTAAGTTTATAATTTATAAATAATTTATGCTTTATAAAATAATTTATTAATTTATGGCTAAGCATGTAATATTATTTTTGAAATATTCAAATCGACATATATTTGATTTATGTTTTATAATATTTCTTTAAACTTTTTAATATTAATTTTATTTCATGGAAATACTTAATTAAGTTTATTATTTATGTAATGACAAATGAGTAATGTTTTTAAACTTTTTAATTAGGTTATATAGGTTTATAGAAAAGGTCAATATTTTTTATAGAATTAATATTTCAGTATAAAAAATGTATATATTCCATAATTTGAATAATTTACTTTAATATATTCAAAAAAAATTTTATTTTACTTGTAATCAATTAATATTTTTTTGAATTAATGTTTGCACATCTTTCAAAATAAAAAAATATTTATAATAGACTTATATGTTATATTATTTTAATATATTATAATAATATTAAAACTTATGTATTTATAGAAAAATATATAACTATAGAACAATTTATAATAATACGTAAAATATTAAAAACAAAATATTTGTTTTATTTATTGACTATTATTTTGTAAATACTAAAGATGAAATTAAATATGAAATGTAATAATAAAATATATAAGTAATTGAATAGTTCATATATTGAGGATTTATTATATAAAAATTTGAAGCTGTATATTTAAGTAGTTTTTAAAAATTAATCTAACTGGAAATTCATGTATGTGAAAATAAATGCGATCGAATTTATTTCATTTTACAATCGAATTTACTTCATTTTATAATCGATTTTATAATAGCTAATCGATGTTCTAAAATATTTATTTAATATAAAATAATTCAAATTTAAATACAAATAAAATTTTTCAATTTTAATAATATCTTGGACGATTTATAAACAATATTAATTTGATGAATATTTATTATTTAAAATGGGGTATCAAAATCTTTTTTATCGATGAATGTGTTGTTTAAGACAAAAATGGGAAGTACTAAAATTAAAAATGGTACATGTTCGTTGATGTTAAACTATTTGAATTTTGTATCGTATTTTACTATTCATTATGTTACATATACGTATGTTACATAAAATATAATATTTTAATAAATTATTGTTATAATAAAATCTAAATATAACCTTTTATTCTTTATATAAAATAAATGACAAAATGAAAAAAATGTTGATGACATAAAAAATATTACTCCTCATTACCTTTTTTGTACTATTTTGCAAGTTGTCATTATTTAGCCGTTAGGCAAATAGACTGAATGACAACACGCTATCCCTTTACTTTTTACTTTTAAAGTCGTATACGTGAGAATAAAAGGGCAAAAGGAGGAGGAGATGATTGTCAAATAAAAGAGTTCACATAATGCACAAGTGAAGAGGAAATTTAAATTAGCATAAGCAGCATATTGTACTAAATCGAATTTAATACTATTTTCAATTCATTAACAATGATAAGTAAACTTACAAATTTAAATAATATAACGTTTTTATAGTTTTCGTAATTATTAAAATTATCTAATTATGCAACGTATATAAGAGATGTTTTAATAAAAACTATCATTTAAAAATCTATAACAAAAGAATAAACAAAATATAGAAAAAATATAACAATATATTATACAATATTTTATCTGTTTATGAAAATCTGTTTCCACGTCAGAATGATTAAAAAAATTACAAAACCCACGGCATAAATTGATTGTATTTATAAAAATGAAAAATGAATTTCAATTAAATAATATATCAAGAAATTATAATACAATTAAATAATAAATTGTTTAATGATGATTCATTCATATATTGTGATTATACATAATTTTTATTTTATGTAAAGTATTTATTTTAAATATATAGAATATAGAGAAATATTAGTTATTTCTATAAAAAAAAAAATTAAAAAAGAATACGAGTTTATTCTATACGTAATCCCTATTATATTAAATAAAAAACTAATATTTTAATGATTAAAGAAAATTTAATTAATATATGGTTCGGCTAATTGAAATTGCTTATAAATTTCTTTTTGATAGGTATGCCTTTAATGTCAGTAGATATAAATAAAAATTGATGATATTGCATTACAATTAACAGTAATTTAATACTATTTAATTACTTTAACAAATAATATTTTTTTTATATTATAATAATATTATAATTAAATATTTTAATTTTATTAATTTGAAATAAATGTTTATTTTATATAGAGCATATAACATTTTTAAATATTGAAAAAAATATTATCTCTTTGTAATCCTTTTGAAAAAGTCTTACGTAACCGTTTAAGTACAAAATAGAATAACATAATTATTACTTATTATCTATTTTATAATCAAGTTATATCGTTAAAATACTTGTTTTCATTAAAACTATAATCGATTTATTAGTAGTTTTCAAATTTTTATAATTATATTTTAAACAAATATTTATTAAAAAATATTATAATTTTATTACTTTGTAATACGAACATAAATAATAATACGTATTATTGCTTTGAATTCTGTTTATACGTATTTATATTATAGGAATGAGATAACTATCAGGAGATTCAAATATTGATGTGTTTAACTATGATCGACAGCTCTATAATAGTGTTCATCTAATACAAAAAGTCAGCAAATGAACGAGCGGAATACGATATGAACAAAAAGTTAGCTGAACGTGTCAAGCTCCGCAAGAAATTTCTAATTTGTGGCATAATTAAGGGCGAGAAGGTAAAAAACTCGCGGTGAATTCTAAAGGACATTGAGTGGAAAACGACAAATTCCTTCTACTACTCGTACTTTTACTATAGTTTTTGAAAATTTTCAATTTTTTGCGATTTTACATATTTTCATAGTTTTACATTTTCAAAGAGTATTTACTTTAAATAATTAGTTTAATAATAATTATTTAATTTATTATTAAGACTGAAGACTTTTTTATGAATACGAATATTTTAAGTGATATTAGTTATGTTCTGCTGCTGTTAAATTTTACAAAAATATTTAAATATTGAAATAATATTATATGATTGAAATAGTTTTTTACGTTATTAATAATATATTTGTATGATATTTATGATATAATAGCGAATTTAAAATGGCTTTTAAATTACATTGCAGATATAGCATAGTGTCTCAAGAGGAATGGAAAAAATTGACGAGTTTTTATTCAGTTGATTATACAATAAAAATGCTCAAGGAGGACGAATCCAAACAATATTATACAGAACCAGGTAAATATCAAGAAATTGTACCTTGCATAAGCTGGAGATAATTTTTATAAAAATAAAAGCTGTTATTTACATTTTTTTAAAATTTTTTATTATCTTATAAAATTTATTTCATGATTCATAAATAAGAAGTTTATAATACAAAATATTTCAATATAATAAATGAAACTATATATATATATATATATATAATAATAATAATATTCTTTTTTATTTTGATATAAAAAATATATTTACTAGTAAAAATTAAATTAATAAATCGAAGGTTGTATAATGACAAAATATATTAAATTTCAAGTGAAATGGTTAAATAAAAGAAGTTTGTGATTTTAATGTATATTTTCTCCTGATAATATTTTATCGAACTACTTATACTTCAATATCCTTCTTGAGTATTTAACTTAATAATGTAACTAGCAGCCGATTTATATAAAATTCTACTTCTAAATTGTTCTATATTTCATTGCTTTCAATAGCTTTAGTATTTTTAATGAAACAGTATCTCGAAAATTAACTATCAGATAAAGTAAGCCTTGTTAATAGTTGTTAAAAGTAACAAATTTATGGATTTATCTATAACTTTTCCGTAATATGTTATATTTATTTGGTTGAATTACAATTTTTTAACAACTGAATTTAATTTTCGACCAATATTTAGGCTATTATCAAATGTTTTTTATACGGTAAATTACATTCAAATATACTTAGATAGCATTATAAAAAATTAAATTATTAATCCGTATAATACTTTAAAGAAGACACTAAACTGAAAAAATTTTAAGGAAATTTACTAAATAATTTAAGTATTTACTTTCAATAATTATTTAAACGAAATTATTAAAAGATTTATTTTTTATTCTAAAGTTTAATTATAGATACATTTAAAACAATAAAAATGTAGCTATTTGCTTTTATTTATATTGAGCTAAAGTGTGAATTTTTGTTAATAATTAAATACAATTTTTATTTAGCAAAGTAATGTTAAAAATGTGAACAATAATTGAATATTTTTGTATAATTTAAGTAATTTAGAAAAAATTGTCTTTATTAGATTTTTTACTGAATATTTTATTATAAGATCAATAAATGAAAAATACTAAAGTTAAAAACGTAATTAACTACTTTACATTATTCCATAAAAAATGGTACAATAAAATTATAATTAAAATGTAATTTGAAGATTTGAATATTACAATATCTGAATCATGTAGTTCTTATACATTAACCATACACTCATTCTCGATAAGAAAAAAAGAACCTTTTAAACTGTAATTTGGCTTTCCAATTACTTATCACAGTAAGTAAACTTAAATTTGGTTAGCTAAACCCTCGTAAATATCGTTTTCTCTAGACTAGTGCCCATTTATCCCATCCCATTCCTTTCAATGGCTCCCTTTCCTTGACCTCGGGTGCGCTATATACACAAATTTGCATAAATCATGTAAGGATATGTTGGATTATCCAAACTTGAATGTTAAAAAGTTTGTGCGTGTGTCTGTACACATAGGTCTGTGTGTTTGGACTATATTTGTCTGTTTCTCTTTCACCCTTCTTTGCTGTGTGCGCACGTATGTAATTCGAGAATGTGTAACGGAGGAAGGGAGAAAGCGAAGTAGAAAATGAGGTAAGCCAGCATGTATCACAAAACATAACGTAGTCCTCGACATTGGTCAAATTAATATTCAGATGGCTACACTTAGATTTAGAACAGAAATTTGCGGATTAGTTTACTAAGCACTTGTAACGACCGTGAATGACGACTATCTTCGCTTTCGCTCTTCCTTTCTTTTTCATTCAATTCTGTTCTATTCGTTTCTTTTTATATATATTAATCTATTTATCTATCTAACTAGCTATCTTTTTCTCCTAACTTCTCTTTACCCTCGTTAGAAGAATGATTGTTTGGTGTTTCGTCTCTTGACTTGAGGGTGTTAGCAAATTCGTACATTAGTAACTAAAGCTCACGAAGTATTTGTAACGATAGTAGCGAGTGTGTTAGACACACTCCTAATATATGAATTTAAGAGAAAGAGAGAGAGAGAGGGAGAGAAAGAGAGAGAGAGAGAGAGAGAGAGAGTAAAAAATAGAGAGAATTCCTATATAATATTTAACATAATATACAATATTATATTACTAAAATTATGTGCAATGTGTATTTATATTTAAAATCATTTATTAATATATTTTATCCATATTTGACCGAATATTGGTTCGTAATATTTTTCATGGAAAATTAATGATTAATAATATTGTTCTTTATATTGAAAAAATATTTTTTACTTTTAAAAATTGTTTTATATAGATTTTTATAAAATTATATAGATATTTATAAAATAAATATAAATTACATTAAAACGAATTTAATTTATAAAATAAAAATAAATTACATTAAAACGAATTTAATTTATAAAATAAAAATAAATTATGTTAAAACGAATTTAATTAAAAAAATAAAAAAAAATTACGTTAAAACGAATTTAAATTGTAAAATAAAAATAAAATTACGTTAAAACGAATTTAATTTATAAAATTAAAATTAATTATATAAACAAAATATATATATGAACAAAAATAATATCGTGTATTTTATAAATAATTAAAATTTTATAATTAAAAAACTAATATGTACATTTAGATACTTTGATACAATAAATCAAAAAAAAAAATTTAATAATTGCTCATTAATGAAAATTGCACTCAAGTTTAAAAGATAATTTCACATAGTGAAATTCAGAGTTTAGTCTCCCCTTCAAAAGCATACCTCCATTAAAGCGATATTTTCTGCGTTACACTGATATGTATTCTTATAAACAGATATTTTTCATATTTCTGAATAGTATTTCCAGTTATAAAAATATTAAAAGTGTATAATATTTTTCTTATTGAAATAAATAAACTTTCTATGAATAATTGACGCTTTCCAAAGTTCTTATTCCATCATTTAGTACCTAAATAGAAGTAAAAAATAATAACAAAACTAAATCATGCATTCTTACAGTAATATTTATGCTTATTAAAACTAATAATTATTGAACAGAATATTACATAAAAATTTTAAGGTGTTTAGGAAAGTATTTAAAAAAAATTAAAATTAAATATTAATTAGTATTATTGGTTGTATTTTTGAGAATATTTATACAACAGTTGCTAGTTGTTCAGTAAATGTCATTTAGTATAAACACTTTTTCATAATAAGATATATTTTAGTACTGAAATCTATAAGTAAATTAAAAATATGAAAGATTAATCATTAATCTGGTTGACATTAGATATTTTAAGAAGATTAACTTTTGTCTTTGTTGTGGTTATACTTGAAGACGTTCATTAGTAGATACTAATACCTGATAATACTATACTATACTATAACTAATACTATAAAATAGATACTAAAGATGATACTAATACCTAGTATTTTTTTTCTATTTCTTTCTTCTATTTTTCTTTTTTATGACTGTAGTCATAAAAGTTATTTGATTTTAATACAATTAGAAATAATATATAAATAGTGAAATATTTATTGGTATTTTGTACATAGTTTTTGAAGAAATAAAAAAATTTCAATTAATTATCTTAATTATTTTGATTTAATTACTTATATATTATTATATATTGTTTTATCGGCAGTATTGTTATCGTCAACTATCTGACTAAGAAAGAAACTAATATTTTATAGACTAAGGAATAATTATTTCATCAGGATATATATTTTTTATAACATAATTATTTCGCTAAACAAGTTATGAATGAGCATTGGTTTTTTTTTAATACGTCACACATATTAGAACTTTTATAGCTTATTTCATAACGTGTTTTTTATTATGATTGAAGACCAAATATTACCAAACTATAAATGATAACATTATAAAGTAATAACATATTCTGCTATCTCTTGATTTTTATATAATATATTTTAGTACATTAGAAAGCGATTTTAATTACTTTTGAATTTTTAAATTATTTAATCATCAATCGATAAAGTTTGTCTTCTCGATCTTTACTTTTTTATCCATATTTTTCATTTTTCTGTTCTTTCTGTCTTTTCCGGTCAACTGGTTGGTAAATTCATCATGTATATCTTCGGACTCTAGGGAATTTTTGCTGACAATATTTCTTTTTCTTATCTTATATGTGATCAATTGTTCGAAGGGATCAAGCACTGTTTTGGTCAATGTGTATAATACTGTGATGATTATTCTTTTTTATTAATTTATCACCATTCATTAATGGCCAAAATTAAAGATTTTATGCATATCACCTGAGTTTTAACTATTGTATATTAAAATGAACATCACCTAATTATTAATAATTAATTTCATAATTTTAATTATTTAATACACGCTAACATGAATAATTTATTATTTTTATTTGCAATTCTACTTTTTATTATGTTAAAAGATTATTTAATCAATTTTTTTATTACGTTAAATTACGTTACATTACGTTAAAGTATTATTAATATAAATTTATATATTATTATTATTGATAAATGTATGCGTGTATGCACGTACGCACGTGTGTATACAAAATTTTTATAAAAATATAACAATACTTATATACTGCATCAAACATGATTTAATTTCCTCAGAAACTAATTATTAAATTTCAATTAAAAATAATTTTACAATTATAACATGAGGATCACTTTTATGAACATAAATATTATAAAGTAGTAAATAAAATTTTATAGTACTGTTTGATTAATTTTTATATAAGTATATAACAATTTGAAAAAATGAATAAATTAAAAAGATTTGTTAATTTCTAAGTATTTATTCATAATCTAAATGTCACAGTAGTATTATTATCGTGCATGTTTTTACAGTGTATTCTACGTCTTTTTAATGTTTTAATCAATTAGATTGAATAATAACATTATAAATACTTTGATAATAATTAAGTGTATATTTAAATAATAAAAAAATTAATATTTTATTTTTATATCGAATCGTATTAATTTAATAGTTTTAAGAAAACAGTTGTCTAGTAATTTGTATATAAATGATAATTCAACATTATGGTTTTTGATATTATTTATTATTTATAAAAATATTTGTGATAAAGAATTACGTATAATGGAAATAAATATATATTATAATAAAATATTTTCAAGACAAATACTTTTGCTAAATATAGTTATTTTTACAACACAGAAAGTTTAAATCAGTTTTATTTAAATAATTTAAGTACTACTCTTCATCATAAGTGACAAATTAATTTTAATTAGTAGTAAAATTAGTAGAAGCAGTAAATTAATTTTTTAATTCTAATTTCTAAATTATATGTCTAATTTACTATGTATTTATTCTAGCATAAATTTAACTATTATATTATTATTGAATAAATTAAATAATTATAATCATTTGTATTTTCTGTGACAAATTTTTCATTTCTATATAGTATTGAGATGAATCATTAGTAATAAATTGTATATAATATGAAATTATATAATCATAAGGTATTTGGAAATTGTAAAAATTCATTATTATTTGAAATATAGTGTAAGATGTATAGTTTACATAAGAATATAAAAGCAGAATCGCACCAATTTGTGAGTGAGTAATACAAAATAATGCTAAGGGACAAAATACACCGGTGATATTCACGCTTCTATTTCCCTAAAGTGCTATCTAACGATAGTTAAACCATAAAATGGAGAAAATAAAAAGTTAGCGGTTAATTCTATAGGACTATTGGGAGAAATGCATATTTCGTATCGTGTTCTTTACATTCTCTATACAGCTAATCAGTTATATAATGAAAAACTTAAGGCATATAAACTTTTTTTGTAATTTGTTAAGAATTATTTCATTCTTTTTTGAAATATGTAATTATATATAATATATAATGTCGAATTTAAATACTTTTTATGGTGACGAGCTGATTTTATTTTTCGCAAATGTTCTTTACATTTGTTTAGAAAAACGAAAGAAAGGAAAACCTAATGTTTATTGATATAATATTTTTTGTTTCAATCACCACTCAATTTTTCAATCAATAAAAATATTTTAATTCTAGACACTTTGGATAAATGATTTTGTAATAACAATTTAATAATAATTTTATATACAAATATCTGTACAGTTATTATTTCGGATTATGTTGTATATATATATATATATATAATTATAATCATTGAAAATTTTTAAAAACATTACCTAATATTAATATTTATTTTTAATTTATTCAAAATAATCTGAAACTTTGCTTAAAATTATTTTGCAAAAATAAAAAAAAATTTAATGAAACAATTCAATTTAAATCTTTCATACTATAATAAATACAGTGATTTACTTTCCACAAAATAAATATTTAAAAAAATTTTTAATAAATTTGTAGGCATTATTTAAAAAAATTTAGCTTTTAAAAAATGAAAAAAACGATTAAGTTTATCATTATTGAAACCTGTTAAAAATATAAGGAATGTCATTTGAGTACTCATATAAATTATACAGTTTTTATTTTTATAATACTAAATATACGTAAAAACGCGTTTTGATTTAATAAATTTTAATATTAATACAAACATTTAGAAAAATTCTATTTAATATCCAATATATAAAAATAAAAAGATATTGAATAATTTCTAAAATTTTCTTTTTTATAAAGATAAATAGAATATATAAAATAAAATACAATTAAATTGAATACAAACAATACAAAAGTATTTCAATTAAATTTTATTGTAATTACTATCATTAATAAATTACGTTATATAATAAATCGGGATTCAAAAAATTTTTATTTATTATAAATTAAATATTCTAGTTAGAAACATTTTTCTTATTATTAAAAATAAACTACTTATTTATCCTATTAGATATGAATTATACAAGAATATTAAGAAATTTCTCATTATTTTAATATGAAGGCTTACTAGGTACATATATTTTTTTATTTGGAATAAAAAGTATAATAATTTCAATTTGAATAAATATTATTAGTTTATAAATAAAATAAAATTATTCATAGTTAACCATTAGTTTTAGCATAATTATATATATATATATAATTTATATATATAATATATATAAATAAATAATATATATATAATATATATAATAAATAAATAATAAATAAATAAATAAAATAATATATATAAATATAAAATATATATATATAATATATATATATATATATATTAGTTTTTTGTTTGAGCATATGAATTATTTAACATTAAAATTGATTAGATCCCTATAACTTATTATGATAAGTACTTTGTTTTTTACAGAATGTAAATTTTATTTCTAAAGAAACGATATTGGGAAGACTTAGCTAAGGTTATTTATCTATTCATATTTGGATTTGAGAGAATAGAATATTTAAATTCATTTAAAAATATACAATATAAATAACTTATAATAAAATTAATTGTATTATTTATAAAAATTTATTTTTAATTTATTATAAACTAGTAATATAATCTCTTAAAAATATTTTATTTTTATATAAAGAATTTTGCCTTTAATAAATTTCATATAATTAAATTAATAAATACTTCTTTTAATTTTGTAATATACAACTTTTTATCTTAATTCTAAATTTTCGAAACATATTGTAGAACTTTAATCTTTCCTAAGTTATTTACATTGCAAATACAATTTATCTGTCTTATTTAATATATAATATATATAAGTAATTAAGATCATAATATAATATTATATTATAATCATAAAAGCTTCGTCTTCCATAAAAATGTATTTTTAATTTTTGAAACAATCTGAAAATTTAAATATATTGTGTCATATTACAACAGTACTAAATATTATCCAGTCTAAATTTATGTTAAATCAAATTTGGATTAAAATGTATTATTCATCATTTTTTCGCTGAAAAATGAAAAAAAAAACTAGATATATCTCTTTAAAAAACTGAACGCATTTAAAATAACAGGCAAGATTAAAAAGTATATAGAAGTTACTATTTCTATATTCCTAGCTATCTATCTATCTATCGACTTATCTCTTTTTTGCGCATTGTCCGGTTGGTAAGTTACAGTAACTAAAACAATGCTGGTCTTCTTGCCTCAAGCAGTAATAACACCCCTTACGCACAAGACCCATGGTCACCGTATATTATTAATTACTATATTAATCAACGGTTAGCTGGGAGAAAGATCTATTATACATGGATAAGAGCTAACTCCTGAACTCTCGCAAATTCGCTCAATTTCCTAGACTAAAACCTTTTACTACTGAAAAGTGATTTGCTCGAGATCTTATATTTCGTGCTACATTCATTGTAGGACTTTATTGCATTTTCTACAGTTTATAACTCTTTTCGTATTCTCTTTACGCAAAAATTAATAACTTTATTAATGCATATCTAAAAATTTTATTGATATTTGATGTTTATGTTAAATTTTATTATCCATTCATGGAAAACGAAATAAATGCCTATATTTAGAATTTTGTTAAATATTAATATATAAAAATCATTAATTTAATATATTTCTTATTTCAAATTCATTATATTTTATAACAAAAATATTTACGATATTTAAATTAATCATTTTTTAACTAAGCCAGAAATTCAGTTTTTTTATAGTATTTCTTGTATTTCTTGAAGTTTTTATTATTTATTTTTTTTTATTGTATTTCTTGAAGTTTCGAACATAGTTTTTAATGATTAAAAAAAAACGTAATTATAAATATTTAAAATACTTTTGGGCAAATTATATAATAGAATATATTGTATTTATAATAATAAATAAAACAAATTTTATATTGATCATAAAATCGATGAATAATAAGATGGATAATAATAATGAATAATGAATAAAAATAAGCTTCTCAATATTACATGATCAATATTTTAATTTCGTTATAATTGCAGCTTTTATATTTGCATTTGCTTATAGTTAAATTTATTGAAAATATAAAGCATAGAAACTTTTTAATAGTAAATTCTAATTATTTTGAAACAGTATTTGATTTTATATTAAAAATATATCATCACAAAAATTTATACATCAAAATTCTATTTATTATTTGGTATTAAACTAAATTAATAATTTTCTAAGTTTAATTTTATTTGTATGAAATCAGTATGACTAATATCACTACTTTCTCGAAGAAAAATTAGAAATCAGCACTTTTTGAGGATTTTCAAACATTTCATTAGTTGAAAACTTATAAAAATAATAAATCAGAAATAATATTTTATCGTAGTCGGTTTTTATAAATTGAGTACCTGCTTTCTATATTAATAATAATATTTTCAAAGATATTTTTAATTTCTTAAATGCATAGTTGACGCAATTGGTATTTTCTAAAGTTCAATTATTAAAAAATTGAACATTTTATTTTTTAATTTTTTTTAACAGTGAATTGTAATATTATAAAATAAATTTCTTGTATATATTTGCAAAAAGTTTCATTAATTTCATATTAATAACAATTGAAAGTTTAAATTTTATAATTGAATTATTCCAATCACCGTTTTTAAATAAAAATTTTAAATAAGAAATAAGAATTTTTCTATAAATTATAAAAAGAAAATTAATTTAAGAAAAAATAGTTGTAGTAAAAAAATAAGTAATCTAAAGACTTCGGTATTGTTATATTGAGTATCTTATTCTTCCAAAAGAAAATAAGGTTTAGAGATAAATATATAATCAGAATAATTAAGTTTTGCATAATAATGGAAATAATTATAACAACATTAAGTGTTTATGTTACGGGTGTGCATTCTCAATAAAAAAAGTTTTGATTTTGAAAAATATTATTTTTTTTAAACTGTATCGTTCATAAGTAAAAGGTAAGTAAATAAGTAAAGCACATTGGAATTAGTAAGCATAAACAGTAAGGAAATTATAAATTAAGATGCTTGATAAGGTTAAAATAATTAATGATATATAGTGATATAATATTATACAATTATATTTTCTAACTTAATATTAATAGTAAATCTTGCAATCTAGAATTTATTTTTGTGTATTATAATCTTAAACTATTCAATGTGATTAATTTCTTAATGTAATAAAAATAATTTCCTATGAATAAAAAACTTACATTACTTACTTTGAATTATTAATTACTTTACAAAATATGGCACTGAATAAATCAATAGAATTAATTCAATTATATGTTGTTATTCCACAATCAGGCAATTTTCCACTAATTGTTCAATTAATTATTTTTTTTTAATTTAATGTTATCCTTTAATTTTAACATTCAATATTTAAACATATTTTAATTTATTCAAAATATTTAATTAATATATATTCTAAAAAAATATAAAAATATTCTAAAATTAATATATTTTTAATTACATAAAACATTTACATTAAAATATATTGAAATATATTATAAATTATTAATATATCATTAAAAGTAATATTAATTTATTACGTGCTTTAATACAAATTTGTTTTCATTTTAACTATTTTTGCCTTTGATTTTCATATAGACTATAATTTGAAAAATAGATTTTTTACTAAATATTTAAGTTATTGAAAAAAATGTTATAACTACAGTTTTATTATATTAGATATTATGTAGATTTAATATTTATTAGAATAACTTTAATAAATTTTACTTGTTTAATAATTTAATAATTTATAATATATTTCAGAGCAAAGATTAATAAACTTAATAAAATACAAATAATATAAATTTATTTTTTCTTACTAATAATATCAATTTAAATTGAAATTCTTATTAAATTATTACCAAAAACATATTTCATACTATATTTGTTCAACAATAAAATAATATTACTTAATGCACATGTAAGAAATATTCATCCTCTCTATAAATAAATACCTTTGTCACTTGTAAAATAAGTATTTTAAATAAACTTGGCTGATAAATATGAGAATAATAATAAATCAAAATTTCTATATATTCTAAAATAAATCTTAACTATTTAAAGAACAATAAATTTATAATTTTTACCTTTTAGTACATTTTAATAGGTAAAATATATTTTTTAATAAAAGCACGATTGATATTGTATATGTTGGAGCAAAATATGTACAAATAACTTTAATATATAGGAAATAACAAATCGTATATTTGGTAGGTATAGAAAACATAAATAAATTTTTATATTTCAAATAATTTGAATCGTTTTAAGAAATGGCATAATTAACTAATTTAAAAATAATATTTGTTCAAATTCCATCCTTACTAAAGATCAGTACTTGTTAAAAGTATTATTTGTATATTAAAACAAAAAATTTTATATGTTTTAATAAAATGGTTATATCATATTAAAATATATAGTTAAACATGCAAATGAAAACAATGTCTGTTGAGTTCTTGCCTTTATTTTCAGAAACCTGTACTGGATGTATGTTTGACAGGTTACAGCAGGAGCAAGAAAAAAATCTAAAGTATGAAAAGGCAACAATTTATATAAAGCGTCTGGAAGACAATGAAGGAAGATATGGTACTGAGGTGAGTAATTTGTAGTAAAAGAGTGAAAAAAAGAAAAAGATAAGATGAGAAAGAAATATTTAAACAAAAATAAATAAATAAATAAAGAGAGAGAAGGCCATGGTGAATTATCCAACTTATATGCAAAATATTTTAAAATTAATTCTCGAATAAGATTAATTTAATTGATAAAGATGGTAATTATAAGAATTAAAACAACAATTCATTTCGAATTATAGATATTCCTTTAGTTGAGTTTCTTTTTAGAGGTATTACACTTGTTTAACATCAAACTTACTTTTGATTTCATCTTTTATAATTATATTATTTATTTTAATAGTGTTTATATATTTTTTATATTTATTTTATATAATTTATTCAAATTTATTATTTCCTTTTTATCTTAGTATTTATTACTTAATCCTTTATTCTTCTTAAAATAATAGAAATTAAAATAAGTATAATAATTTTGTATATAATATATTTTAGTATTTAAGTATAAGATATGATTTATTTAAAACTATATAAATACTTACAGATAGCTGATGGATTATTAGCAGCAAATAATAGACCATCAAGAAGAGGGCGAAAAGTGAAAGGATCTCATGAATTAATCGTATCATCCGAAAATACTTTAAAAGAATTAAAGCTCATGGTATGAAAATTTTATTTTTAAATTAACTTTCTTTATCATACATTAAAATTATATAAATAATAATATAAATACCATTAAAGTTATTTGTAAAATATAAAATAGATTTAAATACATATACTAAATATCCATTGTATATGTGTATGTATATGAGTTATAAAATTTTTATTAAGTAAAATTCAATATTACCAAATAAATAAATCCCTAAATGCTCGTTGAATATACTTATCTAATAAATCATTTTTTGAATATTAAAAAATTAATAAAGCAATATAACTGTATATTGTATTTATATGGTTAAATAAATCAATTATGACAATGACAGGCTCAAGTCATAGTAGAAATAAGTATAATTATAAACATTCGACTGGAGGCCCGAGCTCACTTGAGTCTGAGGTTAGTTAGCCGGAGCTCATTCGCAAAAGAAGTCTGAAGGTCTGAAGCCCATCATCGTTGCTGGTCAAAAGTTTTAAAGCATAGTTATGACTTGTTAGCATATAAACTGGAGCCCTGAGAAGTGTGCTTAAACTATCAGCGTATTTATATTGTGAAACTGAAGCCATCTCGCGGAGGCAATGGCAAAAACCCGAAAAAGGCATAAACCTCGATCCTAATAACAGACCTTCATCCTTTCCACTTTACTCTTTTCTGACTGCTGAACATTAAGAACTTTCTTTCTTTTTTATATTTCATTTTCTTTACCCTCATTTCCTTTTGTTTATTTCTTCTTTTATTCATCTTTGTGAGATTTTGCCTTTTTCTTATCTTTTGCTTTTCTTAGCTTTACGAAAAGTACTTTTTTTTCTCCAGCAGTATCTGTTACGGTTATAGTAGAATATGAGTAAGAGAAAGAGAGCATAACACTTCGTTTCAATATATATTAATATGTATTTTTTCTATTTTATTATACTCATATATATTTCAATATATATTCAACTACAAATTATTTCTAAAAATTGGATTTCAACAAATTAGTTTTTATTTTATATTTTATTTATTTTGTGTAAGTTTCTTATGTATTTAACGTATTTAATTTTTTTTGTCTTTTTAAAATTTGTAAAAAGATATTTTTCTTTTGTAGTAATGATTAATTTTTTATAACATAAATTTTTAAATTATATCCAATGCGTTATTTATATATCAAATAATTATATGATCTCTTGGTACGAGTAAATTTATTATTTATATTAATAAAATTTATATTATTTATATCAATAAATTATAATATAAAAATATACTAATTTTCCAATATAAATTTGAGTAATTAATAAATAACAGTAATACCTATAGTATTATGAATTAAATTTTGTTATTATATATACATACACTCGTAAATTTAATTTAATATAAATTTAGTATAATATTTTAATAATGTTTTAATTTAAAAAAACATTAAAAAATTATTATATATAAAACAAATTTTATTTGTAGTAAAATATTTAAATACTTATCTATATTAAATAATATTTGCTATATCACAACATATTGTATTTTGGTAAAATCAAAACTTTAAATTATTTCTTAATTTTACAAGAGATCGTACTGTAATACAATTATAATTAGAAAACAATGTATTTTTTTGAAAATATATGTTGTTAAGAAAAATTTTGTTCATGTAGGCACCTTAAATATTAATAAAAAATTTAAATATAATGTAACTATTTAATGTATATATGGTGGAAAAATATAACATAATCATAAAATTAAAGTTTTTTTTAATCAAATTTTTTGAAGCTATACATAAGATAAGAGAATTTTCTATAGCAATACATTTTGGAGATTTCAAAATTGATTCTATATATAAATACAAAGCACAAAAGTTAGAACTTAGTTTCTCATTTTTTTAAATTCTTGATTTTATAGGATGCAACTATCAAATAATGTCTAAATAACTAAATAATAATACTGCAACTGTCAAATATCTAAATAATAATACATTTTACAGGTATTCAACATACAATTAGCATACATAATAATTAAAAAATTCTTTTGTATTTTTATATGATGAATTTGTTATCAATATTATTCAGTTTTAAAAATTACAAGTATAAATATTTGTAAATAAATTAAATAAAAATAATTGCTTTTAACATTAATTATTAGTACATAGTTTGTTTTTATTTAATATTTTTTTAATTAAAACTGTAAACAGTTTTTATGATTTTCATTCGGGTTAGAAGTTTCGTCTATTACATATTCATGGCAATATGTCAAAATGTCTAATAAAATATTTATTTAACTAACTTATATTATGATTAATTAATTTTTGGATTTGTTTGACCCGGTCATGTTATTTCACAATGTTAATTTGCTAATGTTATTTTATAATATTTGAGAAATATAAACATATCGTTATATAATCAATTTTTGGAATTATTTTAAATTATAATTATATTTCTTGCAATTATTGAATGTTTTATAATATATTATAAACAATATTATAAGTATCTACATGGAAATAAAACTAAAATAAATCTCATCATATAATATTTATACATTAATATTGTAATAAAATTAATAAAATCAATAGTAAATATAACTCTTAAAGAAAGAAACACCATTATTTTCAGTGTCAGTAGAGATTATGAATATTTTGTTTACTAATATACGATTATAAGGCAATATTGATTGTTTGTAAATATAATTATATTAACATTATAATTAATGCAGTTCAAATAAGAACAATTAAAGTTCAATTATATTTAATTGAAGTGTTTTTCATTCTCTATTTTATTAAATTCGTAAATAGATTAATTTTCTTATAAATATTATATATACATTTTTATTAATTAGGGTCTCAAGTAAGTTTATTTACATTATTTTACATGTACATACACAATGAAAAATTTTAAATTATCTTGTTCTCGTCCTTTTCTCACTGCAATAATGTACACTTGTATTAAAGTGGCACACGCTCGTATATGCGTAGTAAATTATGAATCATGTACTTAGGCGTGAGGCACCATGGAGCTCGTAAACCGAAACTGACTGTGTTTACGTCGCTACACTTACAAATCACACTCTTCTGTAGAAAGTCATATTGGTGTACTTATACAAATTAAGCAATTATCAGGTGCATGTTCAAGACGTTCGCAGAGCTTGAAGTTTTTCTTATTCATCTTCTTTTACTTATTTTTTAATGCTTTTTATTCAGCTTAATTTATTTTACTTTTAGGTTTTAGTATTTTTAGTTTCATAAGACAATGAATTCTAAAATTTCTATATTTTGATACTCACAAATTAACGTGAAAACTTTTACTTTATATCATTTAGATATTTATTAACAAACCTGGTGATATGATAATCTATTATTATATTTTATACGTATTATACTTTACTAAATTAAAACTGTCATTTCATTTTGATTTTTGAAATTTTGAAATGAAATGAAATTTCATTTTATTTTCGATATAAATTGGTATTATATATATATATTTAAAGTTTACATCCTAATTTAGTTATAAAAAAGATTATTAAATACTAGTTTATTATTTTTAATTTAAATTTTTTATTATTTAATTTATTAATTATTAATATTAATGTTATTAAAAATAAATGATATTAATATTCATTTTTATAATATTAGTAGCACAAATTTAAATTAATTAATTTTTTTATAGACTATGCAAATTTATAAAGCAGGGCCATACGATCAACATGTAATGCTTGGGGACCATGAACTAACGGATGATGAACAAACTCTTTCTACACTTGGCATTTTACCCGGATCTTTACTTACTTTAAGGGTAACATTTTTTCATTATTAACATTTTTAATTTTTTTTTTATTAGGTTTAATTTATTATTATTATTATTAGGTTACGTATTGTTATTAGCTTATGTATTTCAATCTCCACTTTTTTAGAGTGAAAAACTTATTTAATTTATTTTACTTGCATGCCCAGATGCGTGCTTATTTAGACCATCGCATTTAGCAGCAATTTCAGTCTCTATGGAAGATTACCACTTTTCGTGTATTCAAGGCATTCATCTTGACAAATGATTGCAATTTAGATTTAAGATCTCACCCCACTAACTGAACCCCAAGACTAAGACAATGGATAAGTAAGAACAACTAAGTCTCTCAGATAACAGAAAGACCGCAAATTCGTATAAACGTAGGAATGCGTTTCAGATTAGAAGCTTTAATTGGATTGCTCTAATTGCTATAGCAACACCTTTATAAAGTACATTCAAATATTACCCGGAATATTTTATTTTTTATTAAAAAATTTATATTTAATGACTACAAAAATGTATTTTTTGGCATACTTAAAAGTAAAATATTTTAAAAGCTTTTATATTTAATATAAATTGATTTAATTTAAAAAATACTTGTAACTTAATATATTTCATATATAATTAAATGCTTTATTTTTTATTTGAATTTATTTTGAAAACATTATTAACTCATATATATTTGATTAATATATATTTGTATAATTTTAAATGACTAAGTGAAACCTTTTATAAAAATATTAACAGTAAATAGAAATTATAAATAATATTAAATGTTATAATTAATGTAAAGTTTAAATACGATATACTTTCATATTTTTGTCAGTTGTAACGAGCATTTAATATATGTATTTATTATTTTACGTATTTACTTACAAATTATAAATTGTAATTAGTCTATCATGAAGAGAATTAATCAATATACATTATTTTAAAAAATTATATGTTTTTTATCTTAATTAATATCTTTTATATTTCGTAATATATCAATCAATTTACAATATCTATAGTCTATATTTTCTATAGTTATATTTATGCCAGTTATAAAATATTCAATTAAATTCTTAAATACGTCTAATTATTAATTGTTTTTTATTTTTTATATTCATTAATTCAGCATTTTTAAGTGTTATAAAAATAACGAATTAATATTTTACTGATTATAAATACCTTATTTTATGATATAAATTAATTTGTGTACATCTAAATTTATTTGCTTATTATATATTGAGATTTTTTTAATAAAATTATTATTTATTATTTTATTTTTAGAATTATTAAAAAATTCTTTCTTTGATATAAACTATATATATTTGAGTAAAAGTTGATGGATTTTTTTAAAAAATATAGAAACCATTTTCAATAACTAAAATTTTCAAAAAATTAACTTTAAATGAATTTAACAATAAAATTTTCTTTTGTTTATCCTTTCTATTCCCTCTTAGTTTATGAAAAAATAAAATAAACTGACTATATTCTTTATTTACTAATTGTTATTTAATTTTTTATTGTTGTAAAATAAACTAACAAGACATGATTTTAAAACTAATATGCAGATATTTAATTTTTTACGAATGTACAATATTTAAACATGTTTAATGTCGTAAATTTAAATAATTGAAGTTTTAATGAATGCACAACATTAATAAATACGAGGTCTTTTTTGCACATGTAGTTTATATATTTTTTATTTAAAGTTATATTTTCTTTATTGCAAAAATCAAGTTAACAACAATGAATAGCATTTGGTTTTATTATTTTTATCATGAACTATATATTATATAAATCTTTAAAAAATTACATGCATTTGAGAACGTATTTTCAGCAAAACTATGTGTACTTAAAATATCTTATTCATATGTCTAAATAAAAAATTAAAGCATAAAAGCAGGAATTCGTATTTTTCAATGCAGTGTACCACTTAAAACTTTCTAAATATGCTTATAACCTTAGATATAACATTTAATATTAAAATTATAATACCTAACTTTTATAAACAATTTAAAGTTTTTTAACGTGGCACATTTTTAAAAACTTAAATGGATAAAATAAGTACATGAAATGCTGTATACGATCCTTTTCTGGACAGTAATGAAAATTTGTTATCTTAGTTTTAAAATTTTAATTTATTAAATTTTTTGATAATTATGGCCTTGAAGATAATTTATTTTATCTCTATATCTTTTTGATTATTATTTCTGAAAAAAAACATTAAAATTATTTTTTAATAACTTGTATTATTGATATCTATG
Source organism: Ceratosolen corneri (assembly GCA_030522565.1). NCBI lineage: Eukaryota > Metazoa > Arthropoda > Insecta > Hymenoptera > Agaonidae > Ceratosolen > Ceratosolen corneri. Next base: position 28,697 of record JAPYYT010000228.1, read on the forward strand.
TATTCTATATTGTATATTATTTTTTTATTATTAATAAATGCTACTGTTATTATATTACCAACTTTTAATTAATAATTAATTATATATTTTAATAATAAAAATCTAATAATAGTTATCTTCTTAAAAAAGGGATTTTAATCATCCAATATTACATGTTATATAATATGAGGTAAAAATTTTCTGGTATTTTTTAAATAATATTACAATTAGAATATATGTCAATTTGAAATAAAAAATGTTGGAAATAATGTCATTTGGTAAATTCTTAAAATACGTAATATTTACTAATATTTTACTATTATTTTATTACTAATATTTTACTGCTATATGATTACTTATAAATTTAAAAGTCTCAGATTTAATTTATTAATTTTTATCTTTATAATTATAATTACTGTAAAATTAATTTTCATTTACAGTGTAATTTTGAGATTATAGATTTTTTCTATGAATATTTATACCAAGTTTGTAAACAAAGCCTTATAACTTATTTTTAACATTCAGGCATAGCCTGTATACATGCAATTTATTTTAAAAATGATTTAAAGTTAAAAATTAAACTATGAATAATAGCACTCATAATTTATGGTATATATATGTAAATATAATTTATGATAAAAATTTATCCAAAATCCAATTTCTATATTATAAAAAAGAAAACAAGAGAATATTTGATAAATACATAAACTTCTTCCATAATTAATATAAGTATATGTATTATGTAATAATTATCAATCTCAATACATTGATAAAAATGATATATATTTTTTTAGTTATTTTGATTCTTGATTTACTGCCAAGTTTTCATGTTTTATATCTTCTTACTTTGACAAAACGAATGTTTCTTTTTAACGAATGTTTTTAAGAATAATTCATTGTTGAAAAATTAAACTTTTAAATATATATAAATAACAAAATATGAAAAAAATAACTTTAATAGTCAATCTCTAAAATAGTAAAAAAATATAACATGTTCTTGATGATTGGCTTATAAATATTCCAAGATATCCGATGGTATTCAATAACGTCGGTAAAATCTTTTCATTTCGCAAACGTGGTATGCTAGTATATATGGACCGAAGAAAGATGGTCAAAAACAAGTAGAGAGCGAGGGAGTGTGGAGAAGAAGTATAATATGAGAGAAAGAGAAAGAGAAGAGGCGCGTCCAACATGAACATTCGTCACACGACATCAAACACTTTCGCCGCTCGGTGGAAAGGCGATCGAGCGATTTTAAAGACTAGTCGATCAGCCATGAAGAGCAGAGTAGAAGTAGTGTCAGTAGCGGTCAGTAGCGGTAGTCAAAAAGAGAAGCAATAGAGGCAACACGTAGTAAAAAAAAGAAAAAAGAGGGCTATAGAACTAAGAACATATTTTAAGGGGAGCGATACGTGAGCAAGCGAACTTTAGCACAATTTTCAATTGGATGGAGTCAATACTGCACGTTAAATCTCTTTCTTATAACAACTATATACTCTACATCCCAGCACCTAACTTGTTGTATAATGCCCCTATTTGCTTAAATTGCTGTTACGTACACTGTCAATTGTGAGAAAACTACTGGTATTAATATTATTGAATAGTACATAGTGAGATTAATAAAATGGATTATTTGTTAGAATTGAATGCTTAACTACAAATGATTTATTGAATTACTAAAAAAGGTCAAAATAACTATTACCACTTTTAAATAATTCTATGTATACTGCACTTTAAAAATATATTTATAAAAAGTAGCCTTAGTTTTATTTTTGTACGAAATTATAAAAAGTGAATAATTAGAGAGAAACAATGTTCGAATTAACTATTAACATAATATATATATAAATAATATAAATAGCATAATTTTTCTAAGAATGCAAATATTTAGAAATTTATTTTTACAAAATTATAGAATATATTGTTTAAAATAATAAGAAACACTATATATGAACTGTAATCATAAAACTTTAAGGCAATAGAAACAAACTTTTACTTTAAGTTTTAAAGCTATACCTTATGCATTTTTTAAATTAAAATTAATTCTATCATAAATAAGAAAAAATCAAATATTACAATAATTTATTTTGAAATGTCTGTATTGTGTCCATACTAAATTTATGATACATATACATTTACGAAAAAAATTTAACTTGTGAATTTGTAAAATTTATAAATTATACTGAAGTTAATATATTCAGCATGGGCTCGAAATTAGTTTAATTTGGTTTAATTGTGTTGGAAAAATATTTACATAAACTTTAAATATTTAGAAACTAAGACCATCTCTATAACTTTCTAAAAAATAGAAATTACAAATCTTCCGAGTAATTTATGAATAAATTAATTGCTTGTATTTATTTTCTAAAATAAAATAATATTTATTATTATTTTAATTCTCATAAAAAATATATTTTTATGGTATGTCAAAAAGCCAAAAAATTCCTAAAATATCAGTGCTTCACAAATTTAATAATTCTTAATAATCTTTTTTCAATATAGTGGATTATGTATATGAATCTTATAATATAAATATTGGTTCATTATACTTTAAATATACTTAATTCAAAATTATTAAAAATAAAAATTAATATAATTTTTCTATATTTTTCATATATTTTATTTTATTAACTCCTTGTAACTTTGAAATCCAGAATAATTATCTAACTTTTTTAAAGATTTTTTACATTAGTATTTGTATAATTATAAATATGAGAATCTTAAAGCGTAACAACATAATGTTTTCTATTTAATTAATATAGAATAATATATAAAACTATATAATCTATATAATGAAATATTTAGGAAAGTATTAAGGAGATCAGGCCATTTATTAATACATAATTATATTTTATAAATGTTTTTCTATCATAAGAAATTATTTACATGAATGATAAGAAAAAAGTATAGTTAAAAGTGATAAGACTGTAATATTATAGGTCGAGCATCTGAAATCATTTAAATTTAATTTTTTCTTTTTTTCTATAGGTATTACAAAATAAACAGACTTAATCAATATCTCTATTCTTTATTTTACAAGTTGCTTAACTTGCCAAAAGAACAATAAATAAGGGTACTATAATACATATTACATAATACAAAAGAATTGAAGAGTTAATTGATAAAATGGCATAACTACTCAGAGTTTCGAAAATAGTATTACTATATCCGTAGAAAAAAAATTTCATGAAAGTGTACGAGTCGGTTATACATTTAGAATACTCTTTAAAGTTTAAATAAATATAATTTATAGTTATTAATGTCTTATATTAATATTTTACAGTCATATACAATATAACAACTTGTAATTACATATAATATTTCAGTGAAATTCAGTAATAAATGTATGGATTAAATTTTCATTTTTTAAATTTTAAATTATACATACATATATATATATATATATATATCACTATGTACTTAAATAATGTCATGTTATTAGCATAAAATAAAAATCGGACTAATTATTTTATCATTTAGCTTTTCAAATAAAACTAAATCTTGTAACTGGTAATTTTTAAAAGAAATCTAAAAATTAACGCAGATTGAGCTGAAAAAATAAGCAAATATTTTCCGTTAAAGCAATAGATTTTTTGCAAAGCAAATTCCCATCTGTCTCAGTGCAAATTTTGTTAGCTTCGACCTCTGTTCTGAACCTCACGGTCCCCCATATATGAAATTCTTCCGAGGAATACGAGATTTTTTCTCACGCGCTATCCCTCCTCCGACTCTATATCTGCTTTTTTACACCCTCATGCGCTCGCACATGCCTAACTTAATATTAATGGGGATATTTATGACCGCAAGGGTCAGTGATGGTCACAGAATCCATGTCTGTATATGTGGTTCATGTGATCATCTGTACATACAATAAAAGAGTGGTACATAGGCTGTAAAAAAGCCACTGATAAAAACACAATCTGAAAATGCGGTGATTTATATCTGTCTTTCGGCAGTAATAGTAGAAAACGCTAGTCTCGATCCACTTGAAATACGGAATTACTTATATAAACTATGTAAAAATTTTTTTTAGTACTTTATATGTTTTATTCCAATATTATTAGATCTTTATTTACAAATAAATGTATATTTGCTAATAAATTTTTTATTTTTATCTTTATTTAAATAATCATATTTATTAATAAACTGTTTAATTAGAAATTAATATATTTAATAGAGATTATTATTTAAATCTTATAAATATGCTAAACATAATAAGCAAAAATAATAGTCAAGTATTTAAGATTATAAATGATTACACACAGCTCCTTAATACTATTTACATGAGTTTTAATCAATAAAAATCGTCGTTACAAATTTCATCATTATAAAAAATACATTATAATAAATTTAATTTAAATAATATCTTTCACGAACTACCTTAATATTTCTTCTTTTTATTTTTATAAGTAATTATTTACGAAAATTTACATAAAATGATATATTTGAAAGTTTTAATATACATGTTTTTTTTAAGTTTTAATTTAGTTAATTAATTAAATTAATTAATTCAGTTAATAATTTAATATAGTACCATATATATATATATATATATGTGTGTGTGTGTGTGTGTGTGTGTGTGTGTGTGTGTGTGTGTGTTTGTGTTTGTGTTTGTGTTTGTGTTTGTGTATACATGTTTAGATGTTTATATATTTAAAAATATTCAAATTAATTACTAACATTAACAGAAGATTAAATTATAAGATTAAAAAATTTATAAAAACATGAAACAGTGTTAGTTTATAATTGAATAATAGGAATTATTTATTATATTTTATTTCAATAGCGCCTAAAATTTCAACAATATTGTATATTTTTTATAATAAATTTATATTGATAATATCATATCAAATATTAAATCAATAGTAAATATTTAAGTACCAGTATGTCAATATAATTTAAATATTTATAGCAGTATATATTATATTAAATATATTATAGTATTAAGTGTTAGAAAAATATGGACTAAAGTTGTTTTTATCAAAACCCGTATCGTAAAGAATAATTCACTAATGAGGATAATATTTTGGAATAATATTTAAAAATAAATGTAATAAAAAAGATAGACATAAGTAATGGTCTGTTTAATAAAGACCGATATTTTAAACAATAATATAAACCGCAACAAATTGTCACTGTTACCGAGACATTTGTTTTAGATAAGGTTCAGTTTACTAAGAGTATTTGTGTTCCCTGCAAAAATAGATTGCTGAGAGAACTGAAAAGGCACGAACATACAAATATATAGAAAACAGGCAAAAAACCAGAGAAAGAAAGAGAGAGTGGAGTAAAGAGTCGAGGGGTGACAATGAGCGTGACAACCGGAGGCGAGCCAAAAGAAGAAGATTTGTTCCCTAATGTAGTCGCTCGAAGTAGCAAACTGCCATTGGTGAGTAAGAGAGAAAGAACCTTACGCGTAGAGAAACGCATTGAGTGAGTAATGCGCACGACAAACGCAGCCCTTGTCTGGGATTGGAAAGCGGGGGTTGGTTGGGTCACGAAGATCCCTGCAGATAGGGTGCTAAGCGACACACTAAGAATCTCCTCTAGTCTTTTCTGTTCTTCCCCAATTTCTCATTCGTTCTCTCTCTCTCTCTCTCTCTCTCTCTCTCTTTCTCCCTCTCTCTCATTCCATCTCGGAGTATCTCTCTCCCACTGCTTTGCTCATTCTGAATACCCTAGACCTTTCTAATACTTTAGCCTCTGTCTACGTTTCTTCTTCGCGGACTAAGTCGTTTGTGATCTCTTGCGTTGATCTCTCTTTACTCTTTTCTCTGTTTCATTGTGAAATACTTTATTAAAATTATCTGCAATATTTTTATTAGTTTTAAAATTAACGTCTAAACCAATCAATTATAATATATTATGAAATATGCATAAGCTGACTAATTAATTATTTTATAAATAAATATATGATCTAATACATGATTTACTAATCGAGGATTAAATTACTAAAAAAATATTTTTGTACTAAATAAAAATTGCTTATAGTTTGCTAATTGAAAACAGAACAATTTCATATTTTAAGTTATACGTGATTTTATAATCACATATAATACTTAATAATACTATTCCAATTAATAAAAAACAATTTTTCCAAGTTTTTTTATTTACGAAATTTTAATAACTTTTCATTTTTATCTTAATAAATTTAATTTATAAATTCTTTATTGGTTTTTAAGATAAAACACTCAATAAATTGTTTATATCAATTTTTTAGATATTTTTTTACGTGTAATTTAGGCATTTCCATTAAATTTAGTTTAATTTTTTAAAGATATATTATTTAAAATTTCTTTTATAATTGCTTTAAAGAAATAAATCAGAGGAGTTATTTCTATTTCAAAATATAATTACATAATGCAATATTAAAATAAGAGGGATTTGACTTGTAAATAAATATATACGATGTATTAATATAAGTGTAATTAAAACTTAAAGTTATTGAAAATAATTTGTATTAAAAAATATTAATATGCTTAATTAATTAATTAATTAATAATAAAAATTGAAAATTTTATATTATCGTAATTGTAAAAATTATAGCAATACTATACATGTAATAGTAAAATGTATTTATTACGCTAATTAATAATACAAAAAAAAATATTGTGACATTTTTTAAAATTGAAATATGATATTACCTCGTGTAAACAAAAAATAACTTTATACAATTTAATATATTCATCTCTTCTCTAAATCCTAATAAAGCCACGTATTTAGCATAAATTACGATTTTCAGAATTAAATTTACATTTATTTATTATTTAATCGATTAAAAGTACTAAAATGTATATCAAGAAATATTAAATATTTGAAAACTTGAATAAGATATATAATAAAGAATTAAAAAAACAAATTTCTATCTGCTACCAATTATTATTTATTTAATACTTATGAAAATAAGATTAAAGAATTGTTTTTTATTGAAATAAAAATTATTAAAATATAATTTTATCTATTATGCAAGATTTTTACTATTGAATTTACAATAAGTTTGAATTAAAACAATACACAATAATATTTTCTATTTTTCTTATTATATAAAAAACATTTTGTTTCACATTTCAATAAATATTTATGTTTAATAAATATTTATGTTAAATAATTAAACCATTGATTCAGTTATATAAATTAACTTAAATATATAAATTATTTAAAGTATAAGATAATTTTTTTTTAATAGTTCGAGTTTGTAATTAATTATTTATTATTTGTTATATCGTATTTGAAAATATATCTATGAAGTTATAAAATAATGAAATTTATTTATTTATTATAAATAATATGTTAATGGATAATAAAAGCCTTGATATGATAAAGGCCTGTAAGTCTTCATTTTTGTTTTAAAAGAATGATAAAAGACAATGCAGAATTCTTAATTTACTTAAAAGCATTACCATTATGACACCCTCTAAAGAAGTTGTGTAATATGTACATCAAACGAAAAAATGCAAAATGCTCTAAATAATAACATTGTTATATGTTAACAGTAATTATTTAATAATACAATTTATTAAATTTTAATCTTTGATTATTTATTTTAAATTTTATTTCATACAGTTTGAAAAATACTTCACTCAATATTTTATTATTATTAGATCAAATGTATATATTATCGTGTATTATATAATTTAAAATAATATTACGAATTTATATTTAAAAATAATACTCAAACATAAATATGTAAATATTTTCTACTTACTTTCATCTATTATTTTTCAATTTCATATAATTAAAAATGAATATTTTGTATATTTAACTGTTATTCAATATTTTAGAATTATTGTTGAAGATTATTTTGTGTTTACTATTTAGATAAATCATAAAGTTTGTGAATTTTACCAATACTAATAGATTCTACAAGAAACAATAAAATATTACACGAATATACCGATGTAACCTAAGATAACCCCAAGTAATAATTTCCCCTTTGAATTAGCTACATAAGTTTTGCTCTACGACAGTTTTGGAGACAATATTAATTTATTTTGAATTTATACACTCTCTTGTTTACTTTTTCATTATTATCTCCTTCCTTAATTTTAGCTCTAGATTATTTCTTATTCATTTAAATAAAATTTGAAGATTTTATTTAACTTCATTGTTTTTATAAAAATATTCTATTTTATAAATTTCTTAAAATAATAAATAAATTGATTTTTTATTAAAAAATATGTTATTAATATAAAAATTAGTTGATCAATTTAAATACAAGTAAACCCTCAATCAAAAGAAAAATTTCCATCTATTTAGATATATTAGAATGTAAGACAAGATAATTTTGAAAAAGTTCAAACGTTAATGATGCGATGGAAGAAAATAAAAAAATTACCATATCTATTATTTTACAATATGCTCTTATGATATAATAGATTTATTCATTACGTCCTATTTATCACGCACGCATATTTTGTACCTAAAATTTAATAATATTAGACTTCATGTATTTAGATGCTAGCAATATGGTACTTGCATCCCGCGAAATTACTAGATGAAGCTTTATTAAATTTGCGGTTCTTATTAATAAGTACAGTCTAACGGTAGGAAATTTATTTACTTAACATTTATTTACTAATAAGTACAGTCTAACGGTAGGAAATTTATTTACTTAACCCTTTTTCTCTCTTTCTCTGTTTCTCTTTAGATTTCTTCATAACTTACTTAATCAATTTTTCTCCTTTACGATAGATTTCTTGATTTCACAGTATAAAGTATTTTTGACAAAATAAATAAACAAGGATGAATATGCAATAGCAAGATCGTAACATACGTATAAAATAGATATTCTATCCTTAAATTAACATAAATGAAACGTTTTATGTATACAATATTTACTTAATTATTTTTGCTAAGGCAGTTTTCTATCATGTAAATGGAATTATATCCTTATTGTATATAACGTTTTTATATAGTTAATAAGATAAACAAATTGTATTTATACATACATATAAACATAAGTTTAGTATTATTGGTCAAGTATATCGCCAATAATTTCTTTGTTTCTATTCACCTTATAAAGTAAAAAAACAAACAAAAAATGAGATCATTTTCAATTTTTATAATGTATAATGCTCAATTGATTCCAATGCCGGATATTGTATTTTTCAATAATAATAAATATTTATGTATTATGTCTATCACACCAAAAGTTATATATTATTAAATTAAACTATTTTTTTTAATTATACAATATGTATTAAATATATATATCGATAACATTTTTTATCTATGTACAAACTTTATATATTTTTAAATAATATTGTACCAAATGTTTGTTATTCCTGCGTTCTTTATATCTTGTGTATATAAATATGGAGATACTATAACTAAAATATGTGACAACAAGACTGAATGAAATTGGATGATAAATGAAATATGTAAGCTGATCAGTTAGAACCATCAGCTATTTATGTAGATATTGCCCTAATGTATTATGTTCTCTATTTTTATTGTTAGTATTATTATTTCTATTGTTAATTAATTAATTTATATTCAATAAGCAGCAAAAATGTTTCGATCTGTTATATTCTGCAATCTTTAATTAATCAAAAAATCAAATTTAATCTATATTTCAATTTTGTATTCATATAATATTAATTTTATTAAAGTTTGGCTTAGTCACTTATTTTCCTAAATGTCATTTCAGTATATTGATCGTCGTTTTTAAAACTTTTCAATAATGTTTATATAAATGACTTTAATTAATAATTGACTCTATTGTAAACGTTCATTTCAAGTCATAAAAATAGAATTTAAAGATAGGTTTACTATTTGTAGTATATACTAACTGTATCTGATTATTCCTATTTTTTAAAGAGAGCACATGTATCGAATTAACATAAAGTTGTATTGCGTAAACATTCAAATGACAGATCTGTCTAATCGTGCTATTCTGTTAGTTACTCAGTAGTATCTTAAAATTAATGATTTTTGTAATATGAGTATCAATATATAATATACATATATCTATGATATTTACTCCAGTTTATAAAATTACAGTAGTAGATTTGTAACGCGTATATAGTATTTTCCGTAAATATGTATATAGTAATAAACAATAGCTCTGTATTTTTTCTTGATTTTCTATTTAATAATAATATTTTGATTACTTTAAAATTCTCACCAATTTCGTTATTTATTTTTATATCATATAACCTATATAAATATTTATTTTATTAATAAAAATTTTATATTCAAATTTATGTTTTAAAAAGGTTTCACAGACTATGAATCAAATTTACTGATAAATATGTTAAATTATTAGTACATGCTATATTAAAATTTTTGTATAATTTTGCTGTTTGAATATTAACTAGGGAATTGTATTATATATATAGCTTAAAAATATTATAATAAGATATTTATTTGAGGATTAATATTATATTATTAATAATAATGAATATTATATTATTATATATTATACCATTAATAATCCTAATGTAATGTTGTATAAAATAAGATGTAATGTTCTTTTATCATATTTATTCTGACAGAAATTATATAAATTAAATAAATATAAAAAACTAAAATTAAAGATGTGTTAAAAATTTGTATAAATGTAAATATTAAAAATATTTATTTCAATGCTCAACTGTAGCATAAAATATCGACATATGATACTTGATATGTATAGATTTAATATAATATCTCAATACTCTTTTTATAAATTACTAAAATATAGTGATTACGAATTGATGATTCAGTTAATATTTTCATCATTAAGCTTGTTATCAATATGTTTAAATTACTTATTAAATTCTGTAAATTTTCGTACTTATTAATTCAAATTTATTTCGAGATCTAATGAAATTAATTATAATTAATTCTAATAAATATTGCTGGATAATTTAATCTTGTTGTCATTTAATATGAATAGTTTAATAAATATATAAATAACGTAGTTATTAAGTTACTTCATTACGATTTGGAAATATATTTCTTTAATAAACAAAGAAATTGCGTTATCAGTCAATGTATATAAAACTGATTTGAATTATTTACATAGTATTTCAACAATTTACTTATTAGATTATAAATTGTATCAAATGAAATTTAAATACAAATAAAATATAAAAAAAATAATTTTTAATTTAATATGTTCGATATAATGAATCCGGAATATACTAAAACGAATTTTTAAAATCAAAAACAATAACATACAGTTTATAATTATTACAGTATTTTATTAATTAATAATTAAGGTAATTAAATTTAATTAATAATCATATAATGATTGGATATATTACGACTTTCTACTTCGTAACATAATCATATTCTTATTTTAAGATAATAAGTATTTATATTATAGTATTTGATATGTTAATGTTATTTTTTAATAAAAATAATCAAACAATGGTTCTTTAATAGTATGTTTCTAAAAGTAATATGTCAAAGTATTTAATCAAGAATTCTAGTTGTAATCTAAATAAGCAGTATTTAAATTAAATTTATAATCACCTGAGTTACCCTAATACTGAATACATATATGATACATAAAAGATAATCTAGAATGTATAAAAAAAAATCATTGATTTCATTTTCCCAGAAGAGATTATTTATTATCTAAACACTTATATAAAGTTATTCGATTTATAATTTTTTTTAAACTGCATTCTAAGGGATTGTTTTAATTTTTACTTCGACGTCAAAATTTATTTGTACTCGGAGAAATTAGAGTATTTTTCATAGAAGTAGAATATTTATTAAAATGACTATAATAAATTAAAAATATCTGTTATAAAAATTGTTGATTTAATCCAATATAGCAAATCAACTAAGATAAAAATAATTTTTAAATATACATAATTTTTTTTAAATTTTATTTATTTTCTATTATTCTTTTAATATTGTATTTATTAATTTTTCGAATTAAATTGTTTATAATTTTATTATTTTACAAATAAAATTTATTACATTAGATAAAATTATTAAATGCCATATCGATTCGATTTTATGATTAATATAATTAGATTGGATATATGTACGGTTTCTGTACGAGAATATAGCAAATACGCACAAGTACAACACCTGAAGTCTATAAAATTTTGGTTAAATATAGAGTGCACTTTTATTAACGACAATTTTTCAAATATTTTATGGTATTATTATTTTTAGTTAATAATAAATTGTTGAAAATCGAATAATATATTCTTGATAACACTAAGAATATTTAATAAACATAATTATAAATTATAATAATTAAATATTATATTTACTCAAAAAGTAAAATGAATAAGTAGATCTTAAATTTTGTTTATTGATAACCTTTAAGAGTAGAAAATAGTAAATTATTGTTGTGATTCAGCTTTTCTTACAAGTGTTCAACGACAAAATAAAATATGAAAAAGAAAAAATTCTGGTCGTGCACCTTGCATTAAAAAACAAGCACAAAAAAGAGTGGTGTAACGGGTTCAGTAAACGAAAGGGGTTCTCTTCATCCATCTGCAGTACATTTTTTGCCGAAAAAGTCCTTGAACCAGCATCGAGAGGAGGGGGGCGAAACTTAACCAGGGCACTCCTGGTCTCGGGGTTATCAAGTACCTCGCTGCGGCAGGATGATGAGAGGAAATCGACTGTGGCTTTTGAAATACCGAGTAATATACTCAGCTTCGTTACGAGCCTCTTTCCGAGGCTTGTGATGGTCTATGGCTCATAATTGCAGAGCTGAACTTGAAGCAACTCAGCTTGGAGCATTATATTCTTACTGTCTGGCACCTATTGTCCACGAGCATGTAGTCAACATGAATATATATAAAGCCGAAAACTTAGAAAATTTTATTCAATTAAGCAAGGTGAAAAAATATCTAGTTACAACTTAAAAAGTTCTAGATTATTATAATACTACATAGCTATTATAACTAATTTTTTGTTATATTTAAACTTAACTTTTATACATTCGGTATAATACAAATTTAATATACATTTCATCATAAAAACTAAATATGAACAATGACTGAATTGATTCCTTTTTCTACTTTATTATATTATTTCATAAATTATACAATTATACATATGTGTATTTATTAAATGATCTATTTCTAATGCATGAAAAATATCACTTTTTTATTTTCATTGCATTTTTTAGATATAGATATTTCAAATTATAAAGCAAATCTAAATAATTTGAATCTTATCTTTGTGTAATATTTAAAAATAATGATTGGAAGGTAAAACAGTTATTCGAAATAATTTATCATGCAATGTGTGTAGTTTTTATTAAATAAAATAATGTGATAATTAAAGTATTGGAAGCAAAAATTTATGAATGAACTCGGCAACTAATACTTTTTATGATTACAATTGTAAAAAAGTTCATTTGTTCTCTGTTAACTCAAGATTTTATATTTGAAATTAAGTAAGTAGCTGGTTCTTAATAAACAAACAAATTATTTGTATAAAAGAAAATGACTTCGTTAATATATTTGACAAAATCTTGACTAATTTTATTTTTTCCGTTGTATTCTATCTCTTTTCTCTCTTATATAAGTCATATTCTCTTTCTGTCTTTATTTGGGACTACTATATCTTTCAGCTAAAATTTCTAAGTTCAAGAATGCCTTAATTGTTACATACACACTGAAACTTACATAGCTTGGCACATTATTGCTCATTTTTCGTCTTCGTTTGTCCATTCTCTCTTTCTTTGTCTAGCACATACATACAACATCATTTCTTTCTTTCACCTCTCTCTTCCTCTTACTTACTGATTCTCCCTTGACCGGTAATTTTGCCTTTTTAAAGCTCATTCGTCTGCTGTTATAAAAATAAGCGGTCACGCACATGCCACTCTTCGTGAAAGTATTCGAGTGAAAATAGAGTAAAACAGACGGATGCCAATAGTCGCATAACGGTTGCACTTTATATATTCGGAAATAAGTAAAAGAAAAAATAACAGCAGAAGGGACTTCAGCCTATATATAAGAAGGAATGAGAGAGTGAGTGGATGAGAGAGAGAGAGAGAGAGAGAGAGAGAGAGAGAGAGAGAGAGAGAGAGAGAGAAACAGATAGACAGAGATAGAATAAAAGTGATTTGGAAGGAAATTATTTAAATTTAAATCGACTAACATTATTCGAAAATCTAATGATATTAGATATTTTATAACAAAGATATTTATACGAGTTATAGAGAGAGTGACACTAGCACTACGCAATTTTTCTATATATGCATATAAAAAAATTATATATTTATTGTGCACTGTAATTGAACAATATAAATTTTATCGAAATTATTGAATAAATTTTTGATTAATGCAAAGAATAGTATAAAAACAAATGTGCATATTTGTATTATGATAAAAATAACAAAATACATTAATATATTTATATCTAATAAAAACTTTGTCTATGCAAATTTAAAGTTCAATTTTTATTTAATTTTTATATTATAATAAAATTGAAATGTTTCCAAAAACAGAATATTAATTTATTTAATATTTTCATTAATTCGATCATAAATACTAATTATCATTTATAAATATTTTTTTTTCAATAATTCCAGTGTATTTCAAAAGAAATATAATTTACGCTTAATGTAATCAATTAATATCTTAATCAATATCTTAATCAATTAATTTTCAATTTATTTTTATTATAAATAAGTTACCTTTCATCTCAATAACTTTTTAATATAAATTTGTAATATCATATTTCAATTTATTTGACTCTTATATATGTATAATGTTACATTTTTTATTTGCAAGATTATCATTATATTATTTTATAATTACTATTATAATAGTCAGTTCAGCGTTTTAGTTTGTTTTTAAAATAATATTCTTTTCTATTTATTTATTCAACTTTATAAATATTATTATTACAAATTAATGTATTCAGAACATTTAAGTTTCATTGTTAAAAAGCTACAGCTTTGTATATAAATACCATAAAAAACAATTAAATAATAAGTTTAATTATCAATTTAATTTTTCATCTACAATAATAGTACTTGTTTTAATATTATTTGTGAAGTGTAAAACCAATAAGATTAGAATTTATTAATAGTATTTTTTAATTAATTTAGTGTATATTGAAGACGATATTTAACATTCAAGTTTTCATCTACGCTTTGATAATGAATATATACCTATCCCATATTTACAAATAATAGTGCTTATTGTTTCGATTACTAAAAATTGACCTGAATATCAATATTTTTATATATATTATATTTGAATATTGATATATCAATTAATTTTAATTCTATTAACAAAATAAGATCAAAAATATAAAAGTTTTAATTTATATAAAATGTAGGGAAGAAAAAGTAAAACTAAATTTAGTATGAAGAAAAATTAATTAATAAAATTGGCAAATTCTTATGTTCTTATAATATATTATAATTTAATTATGAATTAATTGTTATTTTAAAGAAAATAATAAATGAAACTTGAAAATGAAAATGTAGAAAACTACGTTCATATATTCATTGAGTAGCAAATTGACTTTTACCGTGACTACTAATATACCATTTTTTGTTTTCTAATTATGGTTCCAATGAATATCATTATTAGATCAAAGTGCTAAAATCACCGTGAAAGAAAAATATTTTAATATTCTAAGATTTAAACAATTTACGAATTTGTACTACTACTTTATAAAATAGAGTTTTTAAATTATATAGTAGAATTTAATATTATTGTGTAAATAAGGTCAGGTTGTTTAAATTAATTTGAATGTTTTACATCAAATTATCCAAAGAAATTTGTTATTAATAGTTTGAAAATATTAATATACAATGTATGTATTTAAAACGTTAATTTCTTCTTAGTAAATTATGTAATTTTGTTAAAATATATAATAAAATCTTTATTTTTCAAAAATTTATTTCTCATTTTCTATACTTGTTTTAAATTAAAACACTTATATTTATTTAATTATATTATATTAAGTATATTGAAAGACCGTACAAATACTAGTGATTGTACAACTATGAAGATCCTACAAAACAGTATATTCTCAGACGGCCAGATGTATCTGATATTGTATGGAAAACGTGTAAACGATGAGACATGTGTGTTGCGCTTAAACTACATTCTGAATATCATTTACTATATTTAGATCTCCGGGAAAAAAAAATTTTTCAGCCGATCGAAATGATTATATTAATTAAATAAATATTTTGATTATTTTATTATATTGATTAGTCTCTAGTGAATAATAGAAGACGATATATTTAAAAGATTGTATGTTTACTATTAATGTATTATAGAATCTATTTTAACTCTCTACAATTTGCAAAATATATTTTGCAAATTATAAATAACTTAATAATGATTTGAAAATTAAAATATACACTGTAAGAAATAATTCAACTTATTTGTTTTAAATTGATAGACATTTTAAATTTCATATTTTTTATCTTTGAATTTAAAAGATTTTATTTTTAATTTAATATTCTAATATTTATCTTATTGCGTTAAATATCAGTTTATTTCGATGTTTTTTCTTTTTATTTGTAACGTATAGCTAATTAATTTATTTATAATCAATAAAAATAAAAACTATATGATACTGTATAATATAAAATATAAAACATAAAATATAAAATATAAAATCTAAAATATAAAATATAAAATATAAAATATAAAATATAAAATATAAAATATAAAAATAAAAATAAAAATTTTTAATGTATAATCGATATATAATAGATAAAAATGATCTTTATTTTATTTAGAAATAAATTTTTAAAATATATAAAAATAATTTTAATATAAATAAATATTCTTCAATAATTAAAACATTAAAAAATTAAAAAATTAATACATAAATATGTCAAATTTTTTATTCTATTTAGCTAATGGCTATATTTTTTCAACAACAATAAAAAAATGCGAAAAAATGAGTATAGTGAATAATAAAACTATTCATTTAATGCCACATAACTTTTTACAATACCAAAAATGATTTAAAAATTTATTGATAGCTATATTAAGATTAATAAATAATTACGTTCACTAAATTTTATTCAATTTTTTAATTATTAAATTAAAGAATCTATAATAATGTGTATGTTAAGGAAACTGGCTAATTCAATGAATATTGTATTTTAAAACAAAATCTGAGGAAATGTAAATATACGCACATGTGACCGATTCAATGTGAGAAGACGCGTGGGAAGAAATTCTTAGTTTTAGTTATTCACACGTGTTCTGTTCACACATGCGCATATACACATGCATGCATGCATATGTTTAATGAAAACAGGGTCGATGGATTGATATAATGATACCATATATTTTCAGAGAACGATCATCATAAAAAAATAAGTCTTTACTCTTTAGAATTATCTTCTCACTTTTATAAATAAAAATATTTAGTTGAAATGAAATATTTTTTGATATGAGAATTTGTTATAGTATTTCGAAATTTTTGTTTATTAAGTAACAAGGTTTTTTTGTTTGTGTGTATATTCATGCGTGTTTGTTTTTTTCTTTGTTTGTTTGTATGTAGGTGTGTGTATTTGTGTTGAATATAATTGTATAAATATGTAATAGACTTTTTAATGTAAAATCTATTAATTATTTCTCATAGTTATAGTTATAATTATAATGCAGACGTTTTTTTATTTAAAATTGCCATTGCATTACATATTATTTAATGAATAATAATTGCATTAATAATACTTATTCATTATATTTTATAGGTAGATAAATCAATAGAAAATAGTGATAACGAATTTGATGCCGTCAATCAAGATTATGTATCTCCAGAAAAAGGTTTTAAAGGTAAATAAGCTTATTCTTTTATGAATTTTAATAACCAAAATGATTGTTTATAAAAGTTTAGTTTATAAAGTTTATTTATTTAAAATAATATTGTCACTAATATAATATTTTTAAAATCAAGTTAAATTCAATTTAAAAATTTAAAAATTCTATTATATAAAATTACAAAATTACATATAAAAAAACTTATTTGATAGTATACAAAATATATTTTTCAATCAAATTTAAAGTATTTATTAACATATACATTAAAATTAAAAATGTGTTTTCTTAAATTTCATTTGTTTTTTAAATCGATAAATATGGTAGTGCGAAAACTAGTCAACGTGTAAATATAATTCATATTTTTTCACTGCAGTATTAAAATCTATCTAAAAAAATTGATAATATTTGAAAATTTTATTTGAACTTATGTATTTTATTGATATCTATACTTGATTAATGATAAAGCATATGTAAATTATATGTATATGTAAATTAAATGAAATATTAATTATTTATTCCAGTAATTTCTAATTTCATAAGCATATTATTTCTAAAAATAAAAGAAACATTGTCTTTTATTTTTTATGAATAAAAAGTAAATAAATTAATTGGTTTCTTTACATATATAATATTCTAATTATTGAAATTAAAAAAAAATTGATCTTATCTAATATACTTTAGATAAACAATTTATACTAACATTGTTAAGAAAATTATTTTATTTTAAATAGAATTTTAACAAAAAACTAATTCTGAAAATAGCATTATTTCATTACACAATGATAATTTTTTCTGAATGTTTAATTTTAATTTATTCTAATATTAGTATAATTTTTTATATAATTTATATTCGTTATGTTATATAATATAATATCCTAAATTATGTTCTATGAACATGTAATCACCATGATATAAAATACGTAACAAATAATAAATTGATATATAAATAAATAAACTCTTTTTATGCTAATAATCATATTTTTAAATTCCAAAGCAAATTTTTAAACAATAGTTTATATAAATAAATATATTATGAATACTTAATGACAAATAAAAACTATAAAATAATTTTGGAAAAAAGTGTTGAATTTTTTATCGAAGAAAAAAGTATTTAAAAAAACGTGTACAAAAACTAGATCAAATATAAATTTTCCTTTGCTCTCTTTGATGTATCAGAGAGTTATTCTGAAAACCAATCCAGTTAAGTGCGACCCCACACTAGATTTTGTTCTTGAACAAAAATCTGACAAATATGTTGCAATTTGCCGTGAAATGAAATTCAAGCAAGAAACTATTTTTATCTTTTTGCTATTTTCATTTTCTTTCCTTATTTAATCAGTATTATCTTTATTCAGTTGATGAAAATTTTTCTTTCTGAAATTATAAACAGTATCTAGATAAATAAATGTATTAGATTGAGCTAAATTTTCTAGTTAACTATGAATTACGAAATAAAGGAATCCAAGATTTATAATTAGACCTATTAATAAATGTTATATTTGAAAAATTATAATAAAATCATAACAAAATTAGAATAGCACCAACTTACACTTACATTATCATTGCATTCATATACGTAAGAAGAATTCATGATATTTAAATGTTTTTGGAATTGGAAATTGGAATATTATTAGAATTTACTAATGATTCTCGTTTTTATCTAATATTTCAATCATTATTTAAATATATTACTTAATAAAGTATGTTTGACTTGTTTATATATTTCTATAAATTAATATCTTTTATTATTTTAACAGAATGAATTCTTAAATTTTAAGTATTTTTAATTATGCTTGTAAATTATATATTTTTATTAGATTAAATTATTTAAATTTTTAATATTTCTGTTTAAATAAACAGTATTATAAAAATAAATTATTTAATAAAATATAGTAAATATAATTGAATAATTATTAACTATTCTATAATAAATAAGTAAGTTGCATTATTTTGTATACATTTAATTTTTTAATTTTTATTATTTTTATTATTTAGTTTCACGTAAATCAACAGAAACTTTTTAAAGTTGCTTATATAGTTTATCAAAATATATACGTGCATGTAATTAGTAAATATTAGAAGTTATTAGTTTTATCGATATTCCAAAGTTTCTAACATATATATTAAAAAATTAAATTTATAATAATATTTTATAAATAATTATAAAAAAAATAATGAAATCGTATATGAAATTGTAACACAAGTTTTGAAAAAATCAGATTATTAAAGATATGTAGTAATATTTATTATAAAAAAGACATTAATAACTTTTAAAATTACCGTATATTTCTCAAAAAATTTAGTTTTAACAATCCTGCAAAAATGAAAAATGGATTGGTTAAAAAATATTGAAATATACTTCTTATAGAATAGTTATGTTTTATATAAAAATGTTAACACCGTGTCTTGATAAATATTTAAAAAATTGACCTATATTCTAATTTTTGTATAAAAAAATAAATAAAAAATATAAAAATAGAGTAAAAACTCAATAAATACTTCTACTTACTATATTTGAATACATATATGTAATAATAATACATATAATACATATAACATATAATACATATAATACATATACATATAACATAAGTAGTTCTAATTATCATCAAATTATGGTACCATTCAAAAAGGCTCTTCTTATTTATTTTTGTAAATTGTTATTAAATATATTTGTATTACTAATGCTATTAAAAGTTAATTTATTATTTATTTAATTTACTAATTTATATAATTAATATTGAATTAATAGAAATATAATTTAAGCACCATTACTTTAATAAATTTATTAAAAATCCATATACAAAAGAAATAATCATAAATAATATAATATAAATTTAAAAATTTTACAATATAAAAAAAAGAAAAAAACGGATTAGCCGTCCTTATTTTTCTATACGTTTAATATTCAATGCAGCAATGCTATAGTTTATTGTATACAAATTTGTTTTACGAATGTTTTTCATCATTTATTTTTTTTTTTTTTTTTTGCAAATTTATATAATCAAACAATTATACATATAATGTATCTAATAAAGAAAGATATAAATAAATTATAATATATCATAGAAAATTATGATTGATTAACTACAAAAAAACTAATTTCTTCAATTAAAATATAGATATAAATATATAAATATAAGTAGATATAAATTTCATATATAGGTATAAAAATTTACATTAATAAAACATTATTGATTACATTTTATAAATGACATTATGAAAACATAACTAATTTTATCTATTTATTTATTATTTATAGGAACAGAGCTTGCAGGATAATGCTGTTTTGAATCAAGAAATTGTAATTATAATTTGTAAATAAATAAAGTTAAATAGCATATTTTTATATGAAAATCTGTATCGCTATTTACGCTAAGTGCATAGAAAAGCGATGGAGAGAGATATTAAGAAAAGACTTTAAAAAAATGATTTAATGTAGATAATCTAAGGAAAAATTTGAAAGCAAACCAAAAACTTTCACTAAGAACTATACCTGTTCTGCGAACAGACCACGCAAATATGTCTTACATGCACATAAGTATTAACTTATACATTTAAATACAATTTAGTTAAAAACTTTTTAATATTATAATACAGAAGTATAATTTATTTTTCTTTATACTACTCAATAACAATACTTAATAAAAAAAACTCAATTTAAATACTCAATTAACAATTAAGTTCATAAAATATGAAAAACTCTCAAATACGTAATTACATAAAATGCAGTTATTTAAAAATATATATGTAATTATTTTGTAAATTTCATTAAATTTTAACAAATGTTTTATATAAAATAAACTAATAAAATGGTATACAAATCTACAGTTTTATAATGTTACATTTAGTAAATCATAAAATTTTTGTTATTAATATTTCCAAAAATATTAGGTATATTATAAGATTATTCAATTAATTATTTAAACTTGCTAAACCTTGATAAAAAAATAATTGGAACATCGTTATATTTGCTATAACTAAGGCATAATTAAGTTTTATTAAATATGTATTAAATTAAATATGTGCAAATTAAATAAACATTAATATACATATTTAAAAGAATATTAATCAAATTTATTATTATTATTATGTATAGAGAAAACACATTTTTAAGTACTGTAAAGTGGAAAATTGATTTTTCTTAACATGGTTATATAGAATATGATGATACTAAGATTCCAGAGCATTTTTTATAATCTTTTACTTTTACATTTTTTACAATAGTTTTTGTAATAATAAAAATAAATTTTTTATAATAAATTAAAATTTTTTTCAGACAATAAAAATATCATAAGAAATGTTGAAACAAATTGATTAATAATATTTTTTTGTTCAAATTTATTTTTCATTTAAAAAATATATTTTCATACGTTTCAAAATATAAATGTATTAAATATATTTTAGAATACATGTTGTTGATGAGAACATTGGAAGTATAAAGATTCATATTTGTTTAAACCTTAAAATGATAAAATTATTGAATACAAATTAAAAATTATAATTTATCATTAAATAAGAAGAATAATATGAAAAAACCATTTAATTTATAGAAGTGAGATTTTAGACTTCATATTTCATACAAGTGTATTTGCACTTTTGTTATAAAAAAATTTATTTATTTTAGAAGTGTTAAAAATACTGTTTATTTTGATTATAATTAAAAGTCAATTAAACGATTAAGATTAATTGAATTAAAAACATTTTGACTATTTTACTTTATTTAATTTGCTAATTAAACAAGTTACATCCTGGAATCTAGAAAAATGGAACCCTACGAGGCGATTCTATTACAAATAAATTAATTAGTTTAGAAAGTTTTTTACAATTTCAACATAAATTGAGAAAATAGATCAAGAAAGTAACTTGCATGCGTATTCATGCGCCTACATTTCAGTATTGATACACTGAAAGCACAAGTCATCATTAGCTTATTTATACTACAAAATAATACAGGCAATTGAATAAATTTTACTATGTTAAGCTTACTATTATATAATTAAACTTCTTAATATAAAATTCACAGATTTATATGCGTATTTATATAGATGTATATGCTAGTGCTTAAAACTAATTCTACAATTTATTGAAGGAAATTCATCATATTTTAAAATAATTTTTCTTTTTTTATAAAATGGAAATTTAATTACATTTTTATTAATTATCTACTTTTTAATATTAATAAAAATAAGCTATTGATTTATATTCTTAATTTTATAATATAAAGATTATTATGTAATACCTTAAAAAATGAACGAATACTTTTTTTTATTTATACTTACTGATATTTAATAAAATAATAATATTTATAAAATAACTTTATTACAATATAATCAACATTTTTTATTTTTTTTATAATGTAAAATAAAAAAAAATAGTCAAATTGAAAATATTTTACAATCCATTTTTAGTTAAACTATTTTGACATTAATTTATTGATTAAGGACATATACAAAATATATTCAATTATTTTTTTATACGCGATATTTTATAAATGTATAGTTCCATTTTTTTATTTATATACTTCGCTATACATATTTGAATAAATGTATAATAGTACAAGCAATTATATGATCTTTTATTTTGTTAAATATTTGATTTTTTACATTTCATATAACTGATTATCAAATTTTATGTTTGATAAATCTTTTTAAGTATACATATTTCATACTTAATATAATATATAATATAATATAAAAGATACTTTTTTCATTTATACAATGCACAATAACATTAAAAGTAAATAAGTTAATTAAAAAACAAAGATCATTCTTTAGAGAATTCAATATATTATTATTGTGCGTTAATATAATTGAATTCTAAAGTAAAATTAATTATTCATTAGTGAACATATTAATTGAAAAATTAAAGTTCAAAAATTTTAAGTAAAAATATGTAAGGTTGTATTTAAAAAATTTATGTAATTGTTTTTTATTTATTAAACCACAGTCCAGCATTTTTCTTTAACTCATTTACTCTGCTACTTGATCTTTATAAATTGGAAGGGCATTAAGTTTTTGCCTAATTTGTCATTTGAGACCCGCATAAGTAACTAATCTTGATAAAATAGCACCGACTTGGTTTAATACTTTGTAAACACCTGTAATCTTGAACATTTTCCGAAATTAAGTACAGCTATCTTATATGTAATCACAAATGTAAATTATATAACATAAATATAAACTTATACTATATGAGTTACAATATATATGATTTATTTATTTATATTTATCATTAATTTATTATATTCATTTTTAAAATATTTATAAAAATAATATTTAATTTTTCAGTACTTCAATATTCTCTAACTACAGATATTTACTAATTTGTATAAAAATGAAAAATTATACATAAATGTATATATGCAATTCTTTTAATAATAATTATCAAACAGTTACCAGATAACAACGTGAAAATATTGTATTTTTTTGAGGTATTTTTAAAAAATTTATATAATTTTTCTATATATAAATTTAAAGTTCACCTGTATACATATAATATGATTTGTTTTGTAATTGTATGTACACTATATTTGTAAGTAGATGAATTAAAAATATATCACAATTAAAAAATAAAAACAATTTAATGATGTTCACATAATAGCTACTTAACTTTATTACATATTTCCTATTTGTAAATATTTTACTTAATATGAAACATTTTAATTAAATTTCAATAATATATAAAATCAATTCTTTATTCATATATCCACATAAATATATGAACTATTATAAACTATTTGTATACTACTAAATAACAAATTAAAAATAATTTGTACCACTAGTAGTTGTTGAATTATTGTCTCCGGGATTTATCGTACATACATTATGTTAATAAATCCTGTTATTGTTAAAATCTATTAATTCATTTTAATGTAATTTTAATGTTTAAGTAGTTGAAGTATTTAGAGATACTCTGAAAACATAATAAGATATAAATCTATATTCACATAGATAAAAAACATACTTAACACGAGAACTAAAGTAATTTTTTCTAATTCATTTTTGTAATTTTTTTTTTAATGGTTGAGAATAATATATATATTAATTTATTACTAAATTCTAATAAATATTTAAAACAATTATACATTAATTTATAAAATTAATAGTAATATACTATTATTTAGTAATTTTTACTATAATAATATGGTAAAATATTTATTTCAGAATTGAAATATTGCTTAATATCAAAATTTATATAAAAATTTAGTTTTACTAAATATTCATCAGTAAATTATTAATAGATATAAATATAAATATTATTTTCAATTTTTATTGGATCGATAAAAATGAATAGATTTAAATTTTCATAATTACAAATTTAATTTTATGAAAAAGTACTGCCTATCATAATTATTTATTTATATCACATTAATAAAGTTATACTATTTTATGTAATTAAACAGTTATAATAATTATGAGCAATTAAATGTTATTAGTTGAAGATTCGTCCATTTTTATCATAGAAAATAACAAAGTAGTTATTTAAATACTTCCTCATTGCATATCATCATAAAAATGATTAAATTACATCAAAATAAATACTAAAATAAATGGTTTTTAAAAATTACTAGTAGTGTAATTTATAAACTATAAAAATTCAAATAAACAATAAATTTATAATTTTAAGATAAATTTATAATTTTAATTAACATCCAGTGCAATTCACTGTGAATATTTTTAGTATAAAGTATAAAATTTTTTGATAATTATATAGCTTTATATAGTTAATAATTAATTGTAGTTAATAATATTTTACCCTTTATTAATGCCTAAAGGAAATTTGTTCTGAATTAATGTTCAGTATAATATAAGTAACTATACTTCTTTCTTTAATATTTAAAAAATATTTTTGAAAAATAAATACTTACATTATAACAAAGAAAATATCAGCCTATCAGTTCGCGGAAGAACGTTTCCAATTCTGGTCACACGCATTTTCTGTAATTAATCTTCAGATTCATGGAGAAGGTAGAACTGTAAAGCGAGAAAGAGAGTAAAAGAGAAGAGAATGATAACGAAAAAGATGAAAGTAAAGGAAGAGAGAGACACGAACAAAAGAAGAAAAATATGGAGAGGGAGAATGAAGTTTCAGAGACCAGTCTGCTATGTATCTGGTTTTTGCAAGCATCAGATGACAGTCGTTTATTTACAGGACGAGTACGGCCATTTTGCTCAACGATCAGCCTTAAATGAGACTAGCAACTCGAAAAAAGCTTGTTTAAAATACCAGTGAATGTACTAAAGTATAGGAGACATTTATTCGAATCAATGAATTGATTATCAATATCAAAAATTATGTTGTTTTGTTCATTCGTATTTTAAACTAATTTCTTACTATATCTCGTTAATAAACAATAGTATCTAATAACAATTTCAATCATCAATTTTCTTTTAGTAATATTACTGAACATAGATTATGTTCTTTTAATTTTTCATTTAAATTATCTAGCAAATATTCTTATATGATAATAAGTATTGCTATCTTTATATATTTATCTAGTAAATTCACAACATCAAAAATTTTATCATGATATCTGTTATACTGAAAATTTCGAACTATTCAAGTTACTATTTTTATTTTCAAAATTAAATTCAATATTTTGGTTAAAACATCAAATTATGTATAAATTTTCAGTAATTAGTATTTTGCAATCGTACATTTTTAATGGGTATTTTTTAAATTTAGATAACATAAATTAAAAAATACAGACCAAACTTATTGCCAATTAGTTTTCAGTCAATTGTATAATTTCTTCATTAATATTATGATTTATAATACATTTTTATTCATAAAAAACAACTTATATAAAAATAACATATGTATTATAATTAATTTATTGTATAAATTTAATTTATCGAAGTAATAAGTAATAATAATAATAATAATAATAATAATAAAGTAATAATAATACATGTGAAATTTACAGTATAAATTTGAATATTTTTTTTAATATTTTGTATTCATAAATAATAGTATATGATACATTTATATGATATATTTATATATATATATTTTATATATATATTATACATACATAAATGTATATGATATATTATACATTTTTTTTATATAATAGAACCTAAAAATAAAAATGCAATAAAAACCAGTAAGATAACTTAACTTCTTCGAAACTACAATTTACGTGCACTCCAATATATGTAATATATGCAATATTACAAAGAAAGCTATTTAATTTATTAGAAAATTTGAATAACAATTCATATTATATATATGATCATTTTATCTATATGTTAAAGGAAGAAGCTACAAATTTTCAAATGTGCATATCATAAATTAAAACTAAGACATAAACTCAACTAAATAGAAGGGAATCTACGTTAGTATTGTAATGTTTATCAGTTTTGAACCTCTGAATATTTTTCTTTATATTTTGTCTCTCTTCTCAATTGTATAAATAGTATGCACATGCTAAAATATACTAATATATAGAATCTTCATGTTTTATTATATCAATCTTGTTTTACTTTTCTCTCTTCTGAAACCGTATTTTTGAAATATATGATTATTCACATTTTAGTAAGGTTGTTCAGTTTAAATTTTAAAATAATCTTTATAAATTCATTATAATTATGAATATATTTGGTTATATTTGTTACTCGTGTGTACATGAAACAAAATTATAAGAATGGCAGATATCATTCGTGGCGGCGTGAATCAATTAATATAAAAAACTGTTTCAATATAAATGAAAAAAGAAGAAAATTAACAAAAAATAACAATTGTAGCATGATTTAACATTTTAACATTGAGCTTGCCATGTTTTATATGACATTGAATATAAACTGTAGATGTACAATACTATATAATATGAAATAATAATTATTAAATATTATTCTATAAAGCTTTATATTTAAATAAATTATATTTGATAAACTATTAATTAAACGCATTTTCATCTAGATTATCTAGATTATTATTCAGAATAATATAATTTCTTAATTTTTAAATGAATTTGTCTTATTTATTTTTATAACTAATTTCAAATTTTTTGCTTAAACTTAAAAGTTTTAAATGAATAAAAGTAATTAATTAAAATAATACTTCAACAAAAAAATGTGAATACAAATTTACATATGGAACTGTTTCGAACGCTTTCCAAAAGAGAGCTCTTATGTCATATATAAATCTCTTTATTTATATTAATTTGCAATTTGTGATATTGCACATTAATATAAATAAAAAGGAATTCATCTAAAGCTGAACTACTTTTGGACATAATAAGAACTCTACAGATATTCAACAGAAAATTAAAGAAGTTTTGGTCAGGAAAAAAGGACAGAGGTTTCGACGAAATAAATTTGAAATAGCAAACGCGTATGCTTTGCGGAGTCTTCGAACCTTTTAATTGCCTAAGAAATCGACTAAGGCGTCTCCGTACTCTGCGGAGAAGTCAAAGCAAAGGAGTCAAGCAACCAGACTAAAACGAAATATTGGAGCTATAGCCGACGATGTGACGCCGGGACTATTGTCGAGCACATCCAACAGTTCGATCACGCGTCAAGCTTTTTGTCAACTGCCAGTATAGTCGTTGATCTCCTACTCCTCCTCATTCCGACTGTCAATTAGATGACGAGATGCTACAACTGCTGTATTTTCTAGTTGAGCTACACACTTTGCCAACCACAATAAAATAAATGGTCGAGAATATATCACAGTGTACGATCTTTCGTTCGTGTCACGAAAGACTAATATCGTATTGTGTTAATACATTTTTAAATTCGTTTTACATTCTCATAAATGATGGACAATTAGCAAAAAATTACTAGTTAATTAATTTTAGTTTTTCATATTTTCATTCGTATTTTTATTCATTTTTATTCATTTCAGCTCTTTCGTAGTTTAGTACATATTAAAACTGTTACGAGATAAAATTATATTGACTAAAACATCAATTAAGTAATTGAATTCTATAAAGTGATATTTATTATTTATGAATAAAAATTTCTTTATATAAAACCATAATAAATAATTTTTCTTTAAAAGAACATAAATGACAGTAACATTTGCGTGAGAACGTAATTACAGAAAATTGGAGACAATTAAGTAATTGTATTAAGACTTATCAATTGATATTTATGTTGACTTACAAAATGATACATAATTTAATGAATTGGTCTAATTTGATATTTTAGTATATACTTATTATTTTCCAATTTATAATTATTATGTATTTAAATCTAGAACTATATAATTATTTTGTTTTTGATATAAATTATTAATTAATAAAATAAAATTAGTTCTTTAATCTTTATGTAAATCCTGTACTTTTGAATATGAATTTTAGAATAATGAATATTAAATAAATTATATTATATTTTATATACTTTTAAAATTTAATAAAATGTATATAATTTTAAATAATAGTATTATTGAATATTATATAAACCTATAAATGTTAGAAAAATATACATTATTTTTTTTACTTGTATTTAATATTTAATATTTTTGATAGCAATAATTTTGCTGATTATATAAAATATCATAAATAATTACAAGTGCATACTAGAATATACGAAAATATTCCATATTTGAAGAAATTTTTTATGTATTTATATTTCTTTTAAATTATATTTCTTTTAAATTATAAATAGTCATTATATATACTTCTTTCTAAGAAGATACTTTAAAAACAACTAATCAGGTTGATACGTGCACTTACCTTGTAAAAGAGATTATGCGGTTTCTTGAAGTGCTGTGATTCCTTTATAAGAAAGCCGACTTAAGGAATTTTTAGTGTCTCGCAAGCAATCGCGACATGCCAGAATACCAGTGAATTCTCCCACACTTTAAAATTCAGTCAGCTTTGTTATTCTTCTAAATGTAACTGTAAGGATCTATAGCTAATCATTTTAGTTGTACTTATATAATTATGTATATAAGGGATGAAAATTAATTATTTCAATTGTTTAAAATAAAATCTTTGAATTTTCTATTAATGATTATTCAATAAAAACTCAAATTGTTTTAAATTTAATATATTAAATTTTTTTTAAAAGTACATTGAAATTTTGTCTTACATAAAAATATTTACTTATTTTTTGTATGAACTTTAATGTAATATATAAATAAAACACATATATATAATATAAATGTTCTATATGTGAAATAAATTAGAAATAAATTAATATGAAATAAAATATTATACAGGTAAATAAATTTTATTTACAATAAATTTCATACAAAATATAAGTAAATATTTTTATACATATAAAAATTACTGTGGGTACTTAAAAAACGTTATTCGACTTTGGGCAAAACCTAATATAATTTGAATTTCTATTAAAGTATCGCTAACGAAAAATTCAAGGATTTAATTTTAAACAGTAAAATTATTTAATTTTTCATTTTTATATATAATATGTTTAGGTAAATAGTACAAGTTCTATTGCCCAATTATCATGTCATAACCAATTCTATATGTCAGAATCATAACATCAGAAATATGATTTAAAAAACATTGGTCAACATAAATATTTTATTATAGAATTTGAACAGCACTTCACAATTAACATAAAATAATATTTCAAATGTTTTTTATTAATTAATTTTTAGGAATTTTCGATTATAATAAAATTATATTTGTTAAAAACTAGCCTTAATATAACAAACATAATTTTTAATTAACTATTTAAGATTATTTGTAAGCAAGTGATATATTTACGTAGTCATATTATATATCATGTTAATTTAAAGGATTACTAATATTTGATGATGTGTTTATGCTTTCTATAAATTTGCAATACTTGAAAAAATAGGGTTATTGCATGTAAAAATATTAGCATTTAATAAAAAAAAACCAATACGAAATAAATGAATATTTAAGAATCAGTTTTACAGTTATTTTATTAATAAACTAAATAAAAAATTCAATTTATTGGAACTAAAATTAAAGTATAGTAATCACACACGAGACAATTATTTAAAATTTTTTAAATACTTGTTAAAAAAAGTGAGAAAAATATCGAATTTTATGGTCAACAATTTCTGCTTCTCAATGAACTTCAGATTTTTAAATTTGTAGCACTTATAATACAGATTGAAATACAAAATAATAAGTAAAAAACTTATTATAGATATGAATGATGGCCTTTTTTATCTTCTTAAAATAATATGATTTACATATTAAATAACATTGTATAATTAGCAATACAAATTTCATAAAGATACCATTTGCTTTAATTTGCTTTAATATAACTTATCGTATTACTTAAAGAAAAACAAGTAATTAACAATATATAAAGAAAATATTATTGGGTAAATATTTATAAATAATCCAACAATAAATACTTATGTTTAAGATACAAATATGCGGTAGCATAAAAAATGTAATAAAATAAACTAATGTAATAATTGTCTGTATTAAAAATGTTATATATCAGGTACACTATAATCTTCTTTAAGTATGAAATTTTGTTATTAGCATGAAACATAACTAGATTATTTGAGGAATTATTCTGAATAGTAAATATAGTATGACAATAAAACTAGTAAGTTCATAAATATCTAGATGGACTTTGACTGACTATAAAAATAAGTAATAATGTGTAAAAATTAAGAATAAAAATAAAATCGATAAAATAGATAAAAAATAAATAGATAAAAACACAGATTTGACTATCATAATAATTATGATTTATACTTCAAAATTCTAATGTTTAGTATTTGTTACTAAGTCAGAGTTGGAAAACCAGATGATGCATTTCCGGTTTTCCATAAACAAAACTTTTATTCACTCCATGAATATAGTTTACTCAAAAGTCTATTTAAAGTGTTTGATATAACCATAAATAAAAGAATTTACTGTAGAAAAATCAAATTAGAAAGTCCTAAGAAGATATATGCGAATTCTGTTCAATTTAAAAGTTAATAATAGTCAATTGATTTTTCTACTGTCTATAATAGGTTTCCAAATTGTCTTCTAGCCATAAATGAATGGTATAATATAAATGATTTAATTATATAATATATGCTCGATAATCTATTTGTTTATACATTTAATATGTACAAATTATGAGATTAAAATGCTGTATAGGTTTGTTAATAATCGTATACTACGAGCTCTAATCTAGGCATGTTGATAACTATAATAGACACTATCTTTGTTTTAGTGATAACCGATTTAATATAAAGTATCATCAGATGCAATTCGATACAAAACAAGCAACCGAAATAAAGACTTTAATGTTGCACCATTTAGAAATACATGTTAAGTATAGTGTACATATCTAAGATCGAAATTATAACTATATGCATTATAACTCAAAGAAAACTACATATTACTATATTACTACATTACATATTACTATATTATTATAAATTATTGTGTAATTATTACAAAAGACAAATAAATATTTAACTACCTAATATAGCTTTGTTGCTTTTGAAAACATAATTAGTGACCAGACATTTCATTTTAAGTCAGGCAATGCATTATTAAAATGAAAAATTTCTCACAAAATATATTTATTTATGTTATTGTGGTCTTGTTTTTTATTTTAATTATTATATTATTCTTTTTATAACTTTTATAATTATTATAACAATTATTTTCTTTCTTTACTATATAATATTTTTTTGAGACCTTTAATTGGCCAGTAGTTTTATAGATCTCGTATTATTACGTAATACATATTTTAAGGAAGAATAGTAAATTATTTAGTTGATTTTTTACATTATTTATATCAAGGATATCTCTTTTCATAAAATCATTTATATCTTTTTTAAAGAACTAACTCTTAAAATACTATATTATATAGTAAGTTATTATAGTAATTTATACCATCTGTATCACTTTTATACAGCTTACGAGAAGACTGCAATAATCATTGTGATTTTTTCCAGTCATGCTTAATTTCCTAGTGACTTGAACCTTCCGCTATCACTTTCAGTAAGAATAGATAGAATCCATCTGTCATACAACACCATTGTACTAATTATATTTTTTTACTTTCTAGTAAGCAACAACCAAAATAAAATATATGTACTTATACATTATTCTTATTTTTCACATTAATGTTTAGAACTGTACACTCTTTTATTTTATAAAAACTGAAGAAAATAGAATCTATATAATTTATATTAGTATAATTATTAGTATAATTATTTTCACTATATTTTTCTATTTTATTCACATTATGGGACACTTTCTTTTCCCGTACTTCTTTCTGTAATTTGTAAAATTTGTTATAATTTAATTTTAATTTTATTGTAATATTTTTTTCAAAATGCTCACATACTCAATAATGAAATATAAAATCTTGGTATAAAAATAATGTTTTAAGCTTATATGTTTGTTTAAGCATTTAAATACGTTTAGTTTTAACTAATACATCGAAAAAAAGTTTAAATCTTAGTTTGATTAAATTAATTTTATATAAAATAGAATAGTATAAGATTCCTTTATGTATAATTTATTAGTAATAATTTCAAATTCAGAGAAATTATTAATAGTTGAATAAAATATTCTATACTTTACGTATAATTTATCAATAACAATATTTAATTAATCAAATTCCTAATATCGAATAAAATATTTTAATACATATAAAATTTAAAAAATTAATTTATAATACATGTATTTGATTCAAATGTATCCTTATAAAATTATCACTTTCATCGATAATTAGCCCTAGTACAAAACTGATGTAATATTGATCTAATTTTGTTATGACATGCATAGATCTGTTAAAAAACTATTAGTAATTGTATCTAGCGAGGATCATTCAGTTCTATGCATGTATCACATACAAGTGGCCAACTGGTCTCTGGTAAGACATGCTTATATATTAAATATATATAAATTTCAAGAGGTGTGAATGTTAGAAATAGAATAAATAATTTTCTTTCCACATACAACTATCATCGGAATAAAGGAAAAAATTTTAATTCTGCGCATATTTTCAATAGTTGAACATCATTATAGAAGATTGGTCACTGCATTGGCAAACTGAATAGAGGCAAGTGCACGTTTAAAGTAACATACCAAGGTACCAACAGAACCTCTGTATATAGATTATTAGTTAAAAAATTTAATATTGAAAATCTGATATATACAAGACATTATTATGTTTTGTGTTTGTCCAAACTATTTTAACCTAAAGAGAGAAAAATGAGAAAAAGTAGAATTCTTCTGATAAAGTAAATGCGAAATGTATACTCTGAGTTAGCATTGGCTTAACGACCGGGACTAACTGCAACACAGTTTACTATATGTTACATTGTTGATATCTTAAATCCATGCAAGGATTAATTTCAACAAAATTACCGATTAATTCATTCAACTGATTGATTAAAAAAAATCTTGATTAAAAGTGTAAGAATATCTAGTAATAAGAACCAATTGTATGAGATCCCCTGACAAAAAACTCTGTATCAATACTATATGTATAAATGGAAATACATATAACTAATCAGTTGAAGTTTTCATTATACTTTAACCTTTATTTTATTATGTAATATAAAGAAAATGATCTGCAAATGTCATTTTTAAATTAAAATTAAAAAGTTATAATTTATTTGTATTTAATATTATGCTAATAAGATTTTTATCATTTCTGATTGACTTTCCATTCGTTTATTATGATATTAAATGAACTTTAAATTTAGACGTTATAATATTTTAGTCAAATCACCATAAATCATTACCCACTTCCTATTTCAACTTCTATGCTTCTTGTCGACTTCTATTCTTTTTCTCAAATATATTTTAATATTCTTCTATATTATAATTCAAATGTTTGTTTTAATTAAGTATTTTAAATTGATTTAGTTACATTACTTCAATAATATAGATTTAAAAAAAATTATAAAATAAATATTTTTATGATACACTTGTATTATAAAATTTAATCGTCGCAGAAACAATAAATAAGTAAAAGAAAAATATTACTACTTATATATCAATAATGACATTAATCAAATAAATGTTTCGGATTTAGTTACATTATTATTGAAAAATGAAGCATAGTCATTTCACTAATATTACCCAAGTATTCAAAATATATTATTATTATCTACTGTATACATATATATTAATTTCTTTTATATATATTTATGTTTTCTATTTAAATTTTAATTTTGTTACTTTATCTTTATATTTTATACAAGTATTATACTAAAAATCAAATTTATAAAATATATATCAATAAGGAAATGGCCTTTTTTATTAATATAGGCTATAATATAGTATACTATCTCAATTTTCTAAAATTTCAAAAATATAAAATATTTTGATAGATTTTAAAATAAATAATTTAAAAGTGCCAACACATATAGATATTAATTTTTTGAACAACCAATAAGGAATTGTAAATATTTTCTAACACAATGCTATAAAAATACTTTAATTTTAAGACAACTTTATTACAATATGATGTATCAAAATAATTTAAAATTAAAAAATTATTAACTACTTTTTATTATGTAAAAACGATATTCTTGAATGTATTCATAAATATTTCTCAGATAAAAATATTATATTGAAAAAGACCAAATATAATGAAATGAAAATTTAATACGCTTAAAAATTAACTTAGTTTTTAATTTTACTATTAATTTTTATTTATCTCCAAGCTATATTCAATAAATTAATTTTATCTCAGTGTTATCAAATCAAACCTTTATCACCTTGTAATTCTTTAGGTACATTCACTATTTTCATTTAATATTGATAACTTTACCGTGCACGCAAAAAGATAGATTTTCAATCTGCAATCAGAGTGATTAACGTTAAAATCCAGAGGATAAGTATATGAAGTACCTCGCTTATGAGCATAATATGTAAAAAAGTAAATTATTTTTATTTATTAAATAGTATAAATCATTATTTTAATACTAAAATTTCAATATTAAAAAAATTGTAGTAATAATTACAGTAATAGGAATGAAAATGAAAAATTACTTTTATAAAAAATTTAATAATGGCATAATGTAACAGGATGTACAAAATAAAGATATCAAAGATTAAATAATAATAAAAATGAATAATTAATTAGTAAGTAATAGAATCCATGATAATAGATCCTGAAAATGCATATATTTTACTGCTATTAAAAAATTTATCAATTAAACGAGGTTGAGTGTTAATTATATAGAAAAGAACTCTAGATGTTTATGTAATTCAAATTAATACCGTGAATAATTCAATACTGCTGTAACTATAATTTTTAACTCATATAGATTTCATCACGTAAATAAACTGATGTAAATAAATTAAAAAAATATATATAAGACATGACAGTAATATATTTTATTAATAATCAAAAGAAAAAAAATCAACATACTAATGTAAAGTATAGATAAGTTATATAAATTATATTGACAAATCCCATATGAATTATGTAGTTGCTGATTGATATAAGCAAATATTATGTATAGATAAGTATTCAATAAATAATGTATATGGCAGAAATTCTAATTGAAAATTCAAATTATTCTTTAAATAAATTTAAGACTAATAAATTAATAAAAAGAATAATTTATATAAGTTTATCTTTATGAATTAATAATTAATAATAAAGATACATATCTTTAAAAAATATTTGGGATTCGACAAAGTTAATAAAGTTATATTAATAGAATTGCTTGTCATAAAGTCTGAATCAATAATACTCTGATCATAATTCATAATCATAATTAATTATCATCAGATTATTAAGTTGTTGAAGTAGGATACTAACTCTATAAATGAATGAAATTAGTAATTGAACAACGAAAATATAAGCTTCTTTTTTTATTCATTTATTAGCTTCAAATATATAGAAAGTCTTTGACACAGACTGTAACATTATGTAAAAATTCTTCTAAAATTCGAGCCTTAAGATTTCGTTTTTACAAAATTTATTAAAAAATTAATTATCAATTTATAAGCGAATTCATGTATTCAAAACGATTAAAAATGTATTTTCATTAACATGGATTCATTAATTCATGCTTTTATATTAAAAATAATTTATCATGCGTTGATTACTATAAGGGATAAAAATAACGATAATTACAAAATTTATTACAAAGGACATTATTAAAATCAAATTAAACAGAATAATTTAGAAAAACAAAAAATTAATCTAAAACATAAATAAGAAATTTTTATTTCTTTAATTGATAGTATACAATTTATTTATTAATGCACTAAATACAAAATGACCAAAAAACAAAACATTAACAAATTATTCATTCGATGTAAAACCGACATATTTATTCATTTTAATAAATTGATCGGCCCTCTCAAATATGCGAATTATCTGGAAGTAAAGAAACATAAATAGAAAACGATTCTAACGATTTATGTTTGTGTTAGAAGAAATACGCTAATAACTATAATATTTATTTCATCATATAAATTGCAAAAGTAGAAACAATAGTTAAATATAAAAAGTATTGTCATATAGAAAGATGCATAGATATAATTGGTACAAAATTAATAATCAAATAATAAAATAAGTCGTACTCTAATTGCCAATAAATTTCAGTTCTTTATATCTTGATGATAACATTAAGCATTTTAAAAACGATAATTGCGATAGCAAATTTGTAACTTTTTATGTTACAATTTTTCCATTGAATAGTTTTTACTTATTTATTTTTATTTTATTTATTTATATGTTTTACTTATTTATAATAATGTTTTTTTCTATTTCTATTACTCTTATTAAATAAATTTATAAAAAATATAATAATAAACAATTTTAGTTTATCAGTTGACAAAATAAAATATTAAATATAATAAATAATATTATAAGTTCCAAGTGTTTGTTAAAAATAATTAATTTAATAAAAATTATTATTGAAATTCGAATTGATTAAAAAATGATATTATATTATATTAATTATATTATATTATATTATATTATATTATATTATATTATATTATATTATATTATATTATATTATATTATATTATATTATATTATATTATATTATATTATTTAAATATTACAGTGTTCATATTTATAATATTTTTTTATATTTTTCATAAATTCAATAAGTTAATTTATTGTTTTAATATAAACTATATTAAAGTATTAAGTATATCCATGATTTTAATATATTCTCTATTGTAAAAGAATATAAAAAAAATTTTTACATATCTGTAAAAAAATATATCTACAATACATGTATAATTGTAGTAGATGCAGTACAGATAGGTGTAGACAGCAAAGATACTAAACTTCCTAAAATAATGCGAGATAAAAATTGATTTTTGTGTTGCATATATACTTGCATGGGTACACTTATGAATATATATTTATACAAAAATCTAATGCAAAAAAATATTTGTTTCTCTTTCCCTTATTAATAACCCGAGGAGGATGCGAGCTTATTTCAGCTCTGTTGTCTCTGCTGCAGGTTCTTCTCTTGTAGGGTTGCCAAACCACAAAAGTGCTTTTTATTTTTTTTTCTGTAATCCCCCCCTCATTTCTCTCTCTCTCTCTCTCTCTTTCCTCACTCACACTCACTGTTCATCCACTGCTTTCATCACAAAGTGGAATCTTTTTTGCAGAGGTGCGCATGCAGTGGGAGGTTCCACCAAAGTAGAAACTATCCAATAAGAGAACGGGTAGAACACGCCTCTCGAGGAGGTAGAAGATCCTCCGATGCGCGAACGGGGAAACCTCTCTTGTACTTCCAACCATTTGCTTGCATTCTCCACTACGTGTATACGCCTAGTTACCTTACTCATATGCGTCTTGCTTTTTATACCTCATTCGCAGATTAAAGCATAGTCTCCTTTCGCTTCTTGTACATTTCTTTGATGTCTCAGCCTCTTTCTATTGGTTTCTTTTAAAGCAGAAAGTTCGAGAAATGTGACATCAGACTAATATTCTGAAGAAATAAAAGTTCGATTAACAATTTCGAATTATAAACATGTTTATTAATCTATCTGAAAATTACACTAGAATTAAAGAATTGATGATTCATTTTCATTTAAAATATAAACAAATACATTTGTTTTTATATTTCCAACCATTTTTTGTTTTTTATTAATTAATAAATATTTGAGAAAAATATAATTTGATTTCTTCATTTCAAAATAAAACATTTTGAAATATGTAAATATCTAATACGATTCAATAAATTTTAGGTAAAACACTTAAATCAATAAAGATAAAAAATATTATCATTGTTTTCCAATTAATATATTTTTATAATTTATATTATGTTCTATTTATAATATTTTATAACGAAATAATAAATGAAAAAGTGAATTATATCAATTATTTGCTATGAGATTAAATATAAGTCAAACTATAAAATAAAAGAAAAATGTGAATTACATATTAACAATATAAATATTGTACATATCATTTTCGTATATATTCATACTTACTTTATTCCATTATTATTTATAAATAAATTATCATAAAGTTTAAAATAATCAAATATTAGTAAAAAATATACATGATTTATAATATTATATTATTTATTTTAGTGAAGTAGAGATATTTATTTAATGGGTAATACTTATTATTTTGAACTTTAAGCTTTAAACTAAATATTATAGCAAAGATTATTAGTTAAATGAGGTAATGAGGTAAATTTAATTAAATAATATAGAAATATTACGTAACTTTCAATTTTAATAATGTATTTATAAAATTATAATGATTTTAACATAATTAAAAAATTATTTGTGTAAGTTTGCTTTTTTTCTCTTAGGTTATTTAGATTATTATTTAGATTATTAAAGTAACACTTTACACGAGTATAATTATTTCATATTAATTTATCTTATAATATTTTAAATAAAATTATAAGAAAGATTTAAATTAAAATTTAAATACAAATCATTTATGTAAATAAAAGTAATTATATTAATGTCTGCAAATATTTTTTAAATATATTTTTTAATTATTTTAAGTATATTTTTTAAATAAAGTTTTTCTCCGAATTATTTAATAAATTCAGATAAATAATATTGAAGAACTATAGAATACAGAGAGAGAGAGAGAGAGAGAGAAAGGATGGTAGAAAGAATAGATGGTAGAAAGGAGAAAACGTGAAAAAACTATTTGGATCAATATAAAATGGTAAAAAATAATATCTCACTCGCATTTACAAAAACAAAGTAGATGGTGATAAATGAGTAATTAATTAAAAAATAAACATTGAATCAACAGTTAATCTATATAATTCATATTTCGTTTCTATAACATTTTATTCACCTTTCTAATTTCCATTATCTTTTTTTTTATAGTTCATCTATCTTACCTATCTTTTTCTAAATCTTTCAAACTTTGATTAGATTAGTATGCATTTTATGAATATCAAACAGCCAATGTGTTCATAACTGTTTTTATTTCATGTCTCTATTTCATATTCTTTCTATTGATTTCTTATTTTATTTCATTAACCACTGATTCATGTGCAAACTTTCACAGATAAATATTCATTTATACGTTATTTATATCAAAATAACAAACTGATATTTGTTTTATAGGAGAAGGTTTTGACGATATTATTTTATTCAAGTTTTTATTTATTTATTTTCATTTTCGTGACATTTTTTCTTTATTTTTCAATTATAGAATTTATAGTTTTAGCATTTAATAAGCAATTATAAGGAATTTGTTCGTAATTAGCCTTTTTCATTAATCTATATTTATAATCTTCAGTGCAATGGAAGCTATTCATATTAAGCTCATTTTGGAGAAAATAAAAATATCGTATTATATAAGCTTGATAAAAATGTTATATATGATATTTATTTGAAATAAAATAAAGATAGATAGCGTACGTATTTAATAACACTACTAGTAATATAATTATTATATGTTTAAAATACATTAATTAATATTTATTTTTAATATTTTTATTTATTTTTAAATATATTATTACAATGATATTAATAAGGACATATTGATGACGATAATATTATTTTACAAAAATATATAGTTCGTGTTATTAATATATTATCAAATATGTTTTGATATTATTAATATTAATGAAGAGTTCATTATTTATACATTATATTATTATTGATGAACAGTACATTATTTTTTAACGTTGAATAAGTAATAATAATAATTTTTATAATAATTTAATAAATAAAATGGAATATTTGTTTTATAAATAATTGTAATCTTTCAATAAGTTATGAAAGACAATATTTTTCATTAAAAGTATTAGATATTATCAAATTCAACTTTTATAAATAGTCTAAATATTATAATTATATTTATATCGAAAAACCTATTTTTTATAATTGTAGATGAATTATTGTAATGTTGATATATTGCATAATAAAATTACCAATTTAGTATCTTACTAATACCATGATTAATTTGAATTCATTTCGACATAAGTCAATTTTATTAAGCTTAAAAATATTAATTATTTTATTAAGCTTACAACGATTAAATCCTTTATTAAATGACATTAATATATATGTAATTAAAATACTTACACAATAAAAGTTCAATTATCTAATTTTAAGATGAATTTACTAGATTTTTACTTTGCAATTTTTGTTTTGTAATTATTATGATCAATACTTTTTAATAATATTTTTTTAAATAATATTAAAATAGTTATTTTTATTACTTTGACATGGTCATATTAATGCATCGCTGTAAAAACAACTATCTACCGTCCGACCGAAAATAAAATATATCCCTGATTTATTGAAAATCCCAGTATTACAATAAAATGATAGCATACACAAATTTCATTTATTTTTTATTAAAGTTTTTATCGTTAGTTTTTATTTTTCACATTCCAAATTATTTTGTGTGACAATTTATTGTAAATATTGTAAAAATACTTTACAAAATGTTTTTTTATAAGCTTGTAATAATTATTATTTTTATAATAATTAATATTTTAAATAAAATAATGCATTCATATATCATTGTTAAAAATAAATTTAAATACAAAACAAATTTCTATTGTACCAAAATAATATTCTTTTCAATTTTTTACATAAAATGAAAAATACAAAAATTTAATTATGTTAAATAAATTATAATTTTATTTTGGAATATTTAATACCTTTTCTTTATTTTAAATTTAAATATATTAAATTTTACTTTTCTCAAAGTTTAATACTTATTACATATTACAATAAAAAACTATAAATAATTATTTTTATTTATGAAATGAAACTGTTTATCATATAAATTATATAAAATACTATGTATCGCTATTATTAATAATTCTAGATATTTCATAAACTGAATAAATATAGAATATTATATATCTATAGAAATATTATATATTTATAGAATGACTACTATAATATAACAATGTTTGTTATTGTTATGCCTTTGAATTTAGTTAATTTAATTTAATTTACTACTCTAGTATCTACTCATTTAATAAATAAAATCTTTAAATTTATAATTAAATGGTTTTTTTTTTTGCAAATGTAATATTTTATATTAATTAAGTACTTTTTATAATAAAAAGTTTATTTTAATTTTTAAATATTTATAATTGATTATAAATAAATATACATGTATAGTGTATCTTACATAAATGAAAATGGAAAGTACATAGCACCGTAAAACATATGATACTTACATTCTAGATCTAGAACATACAATCTAGAATACTTTATATTTCCAATAAATATTTGATTTAATAAGTATTTAAAATCGTTATAAAACTATTGTACATTATATTTAGAAATAATTTTTCACTAAATACATCCATCATAAAAAAGGTGTGCATATGTGTACCAAATTTAAAATTTAAAATTAAAGAAATATTGTTTTATTGATTTTGCGAGCGACGTGTTACCTCAAGGTATATAACAATGATACAATTCTATATTTTTTATATTATAACGCTTTGGACTAAAAACCTTCTAAGTAATAATAATTCTCTTACCTGTACAAAATAATAGAATTGGACAGATTCTTGAAGACCGAATAATAGATAGATGCATAGAAAAAATTACATATAGAGATACACATAGATTAAAAGAGCTTGAGAAAAATAAAGAAAAAATTCTATAGAATTATACTTTATCGCTAAAAATAGAAGTACAGCAGTTATGATAGAATAGGTCAAAATCTTTTAAAAATTAATCTATTTTTTTTTTGTTTCATTAATTAAAAGTCACATCATAAATCCTGGTATTAAAATTCTACTGCATTAAATATACCTAAATACTACATGCTAAAGAAGTAAAAAGGAATAAGGTTAATAAAGAATAGAGTGAAAAAGATAGTTATTTTAGGAATTCTCTTTACCATTTGTAAAATTTAAACGTTGGAATAACATCTAATAAGATAAAGAAACATTTACTTTAAATCAAAACTTAAAAAATTATACTTTAGTAAAATTGACAAATAATATGAATTCTTTAACTAAAGAACTAAGAAATTTTAAACTGAACTGAAAATATATTGTTCGATTTAAATTACCGATCAAATTTCAGTTGTTCTAAAAAAATATATTATCATAGATAAGTTATTTTATTTTTTCCTCAATTAGAACATGTTTGATTAATAAAAATTAAGTTTTATTTAGTACTTAATTTTTAAAAGATCCATAGATAATTATTTTGATCATTTATTTTTTTTTTATTTGAAAAAGATTAAACAAAATTTTAAAAAAGTTACACATAAGTAAGGAATTAGTAAACCTAATAGATTTTTTAAAGAAAAAGAATAGAAATTTTTCTATATTTTTAATTATTACAACCTATTTAAAATCTATGAAATATAAAATTTATGAAATATTGGTGGCAATAATATAAAAATACATTTATTTCAATTTTCTGAAAAGTAATGAACAAATAATAAAAAAGTTTATATTAAATTTGAAGATAATTTATATTTAAATTAACTTATAATTTATATATATATATATTATTTAAATTATCTTATAATATAATTATATTTAAAAAATTTCTTATATTTTGTAATTATAAAAATAATATTTTCTATATTTAAAAATGTTTTGTGTTTATCAATACATTCTTTATACATTTCAATTTTTAACATTTTGATATATTTTTTTCAAGAAGAAAAATGATGCATTCATTATCAATCATTATTTTATAATTATTTACAAAACTTACCGTTATGTTCAAAGAAAAAAATAAAAACTTTTCACATTATGATATGAAGTAATTATTTTAATTCATTTAATTTTTATTTTTAACTTATACTCAAAAACTGATTTTTAATACAATTGTGAGAAAGAGTCTCTTTCTGATAACTATTTGATAACTAAGTTTATAATGTTATAAATTAAATATAATTTAATATTCTTTTACATATATTTAAATAAACGATAACATTTTCATTTATATATATATATATAGTAAACCTAATAGATTTTTTATAATTTTATATATTAATTAATATATAGTATATATATTCATATATACATATTAATTCATTAA
This sequence comes from Ceratosolen corneri, assembly GCA_030522565.1. Taxonomy (NCBI): domain Eukaryota; kingdom Metazoa; phylum Arthropoda; class Insecta; order Hymenoptera; family Agaonidae; genus Ceratosolen; species Ceratosolen corneri. The sequence goes on from JAPYYT010000228.1 coordinate 72,767, forward strand.
GACAAAAACATTTATTATAATTATCATTTAATACATTTAATTATCAAGTATTTATATTTAATAAATAAGTTAATTAATAAATAAATTAATAAATAAATAAGTATTTCATTATAAGTATTTAATTTAATACAAATTTATATTTAAATTCAATTGATTAATGTTTATAAAAATTGGTTATAATCAATAATTATACGTAACAGAACTATAAAATAAATTTCTATAAATTAAAAATCTTAATTTTGCAAATAGTAAAAAACAAAACGTATTTCAAATATAATAAATATGTTTTTACAACTATATATATATAAATTATATTTTAAATAAATTTCCTTTTTCTCGTATTAACAGATTAAGGTTATAAAGTTTGTAATTAATACATTTTAGATAAAATTTCATATAAATCAATGTACAATAATGCAAAATTTGTCTTATAAAAATTTCTGTATATTCTTATACATTATATTATTTTAGTAATATTCTTCTATATATATAATATATAATACGTATAATTTATAATATATAATACTATAATACGTATTTTATATTATATTATATTTATTATATTATATATTTTATATTATATATTTAATATTATATTTTATATATATATATATATATATAAAAGAATCTTACGAAAATAATATAATGTATAAGAATATACAGAAATTTTTATAAGACAAATTTTGCATTATTGTACATTGATTTATATGAAATATCAATATCAATTAAATTATAGTTTGTGTAAAAAATATCAATATTATATAACTTGATTTAATTCATAATTATAAAAGTACATACAATAAATCAAGATTGAAACAGACAGAATTCAATTTCCATGTAACTATATATAATTTTAAATATTTTACTTTAATGTCTAAAATTACAGATATTTAATTGAAATTATTTTGTGAAATGATTTCAAGTACAACTATATAAATGGTGTGTATTACATTAAACTGTCATTATATTTGACGTGACTACAATAAACTAAATAGAATTAATTTAACCATTTATTTATATGTTGTCTTGATGATGTATAAATATAGTGATATATAATTAATTAAAATATATATATTTGCATAATACTATTTTAAAAGTCTTTTTTGCATATAGTTTAACAAATAATTCATATCAACAAAGAGTAAAAAATATTTACAAATTAATTATTTATGTTTCATAATTAAAAGAAAAATTATGTTACATTGAATTAAAATTACGTTGTACACATGGTTTTATTTTTAATGTAAATATTAATATTAAAATATTGAATTGAAAATTTTTGTATAATTTCAAATTTTATTCTAACACCATTTATTTTATCAGTTTTGAATCTATCCTTTTTTAACTTATTTATTTGTATTTAAATTCAAAATAACAATAAAACAAATATTTATTTCAGTATTATTTCAGTCGAAAAAAAAGATACTTTTATCCAAAATTAACTAATGGATTTTTTCTTTTCGTTTATATTAGTCCATCACATTACTCCATTTAGGGACAATCCTCTCCACGCGTGCGCTCCTCATTAAGTTTCTTTCTACTTTTCTCTCACGTACCTTTTTCTTATCTCTTTCTCTTCTTTTATCTCTCTCTCTCTCTCTCTCTCTCTCTCTCTTCTATATTTTTGTTTCTATCCATCTTTTTATCTCTCATACTTCAATTAACGTTAGTGATTGTCTATATCGATACTTGTTCAAGGAGCTTAGACGCAATTGTGCAAGGAGTAAAAGAGATGGCGCATATGCGAAAGCCGAAAGGAGCCGACACCTCGCGAGCTAAGCCGAAGGTTTGTTCGAATCGCAAGTCCCGCGTCAGTGTAGAAACCGCGTTCGCGGTCCACGGTTCACAATTTCCGGGGCCGACGATAACGAAGACGTCGGAACGCGGGAATTTTTTGCCGTCCTTCATTCAGATGCAGACAGTAATACCACTATACAACAACGCAGCATGAATTCAGGCTCGTGAGCTCATACTTTTACCAGTCCGTGCTTACCCACGCTTGCACCATACATGATTTGTTTATCGATAAAGAAAGGCTGGTTAACCTGCGGTTTTCTATGCCTACCTCGCCGTTATCTTTATTAACAATCAGTTTGAGTGAAGCAAGATATAGTGATTCAAAAAATTTGTTTATTTAATCGATTGTTACTGTTAAAGAATATACAACAAATACATTCGTTACAATTTTATATTGTTCAAATCTTCTAAAGAAGTTTAAAAAGAACACGTGTCTACCTGAATAGCAAAATTCACTGTAATACTGATATAAGTTAGAAAATAGAAATATTATCTCTCTACTTAAATAGAGATATGTGTCTACGTTGCGGCTTAACGTTAATTTTGTGCAATATATGTAAGAAGATAAGAAAATATGAAAAAAATTTGAAATCAGTAATTTCTTTTTGGAAACATATGTAATAAAGATCTGTCATTTATATGGAGCACAGTGTAAAATGGAATATGAAGTACAGTTGATAAAATTATCTAGTCAAAAAATTGAAGATTACTAAAAGTCATATTAATGCGACAATTGATTCTGGTCACTGTTTACATACCATATCGTGCGTTAGAAAACCTCGCTCTACGTAACGAAGCAAAGGACAACAGGAAAAACAGTTGATTATATATTTATAATTAACTGACAATTTGTTGATACCGTGTCAAATCGATCACATATTAAATTTAGAATTATTTAATTGAAAACTACGAACTGACAAGATTTATCAAAAGTAATATCTACCATAATTAAAATGCTTAGTGCAATCGACAAATTCATAGACTCATAAACTCTGTATTTATAACGGATTACTAACAATACTACTTCATTTATAAATAATCAAAAAATTTTGAAAAATTTGAATCTTGAACTTAAGTGTTCATTAAACAACATCAACATTTTTATTAATTACACTTCTTTATGAAAAATAAAAAAGTATAGTTTAAAATAAATAGGAAATTGAAAGAATAAAGAAAATTTAACTGAAAAATAAAAAGTAAAAAGAATATGATTTTCTTTACTTGGTATATTATAATAAAAATTTAGAAGTAAAGTAGTTTATTCAAGATCTAACAGTCCAATATATATTTAATTATTTATAACTTTAATATTGTTCATAAAACGCTTAATTCTAAACACTTGAATAGTGTAATATATAACGTATGTATATGAAATAAAAAAAATATAGATAGATAAAGAAAGTGAGTGGTAGAGTGAGTAAGATAGGTTGCTCGCTAATCAGTGAATTAATTAAAATAGAAAGACCAAAAATTTCAACAAAAATTTCACCTATTCTCGGCAGTATGTACCCTTGGTACCGGGAGAGCGTAGCTGCTGCTGCAGCCGCCGGCCTTGGCGGTCCTGTAGGAGTTGTCGGTTCTGGATTCTGCTCGAGTACCCCTGGACAAGGTGGTACTACCATTAAAACGGAAACTGGCTATTCAGACTGTATGTTGGCCCTCGATTATGTTCAAAGCAAGGTAAGATTATCATAAAAATATCAGAGTTTTTAAATATATTAGCGAATAAATGAGTTCAATATTAAAGTATTAACGATATTATTATATATGTTTAATAATTACATCATCATTATAGAAATATTTTTTTATTATAAAAGCTTAATAGCAATAAACTTTATATATATAGCAATAAACTTTATATATATATATATATATTTACTATACAAATTTACTATGACACGATTACACACGCATGTACATGTAATAATATCGTAAACAAATCCATAATATCATTTATGACATTTTATATTTTTATATTACTTTAAAATTCAGTTGTCAATTTTTAAATAAATTATAATTTTATATTTTTCAGAATTATCATTTTAACATTATTCGAAAAATAATTTAGCTCAAATAATATGAATTATTATAATAATAACCTTAAATAAATATAACTTTTATGTACATGTATTGCACTAACATAGATTGTTACAAACATTAATTTTTACATTTAAAAATTATTATGAAGAAGTTTTGTATTATATTAAAAAACATGTCATTTAATTATAATATGTAACTTATGTAACACTTATGAACATTTCAATAATTTAAGTATTGTTTATATTTAATTCATTAAAAATGTACAAATTTATAAAATAAATAAATAATTTATTAAATTTAAAATAATTTTATTTTTATAACTGTGATTCAAATAATTTGAAAGTCTTTAACTCTCAATTAAATTCTTTCTATTTATTTTATATACATTTTCATTAAAAATTTTTAGATGCTAATTATTCAGTAAAATTGTAATTTTCTGAAGTAAAAAGTTTACTAAATAGCAAACCTATTAATAATTTAATAGTGAATTCTTCATTTTTAATACCGATTATTAATTTATTATAAAGAGTAACACGCTTTTCACTATTTTAGACTTTTAAAGTAAATTTCAAACAAATTTAGTTTTTAATTTAAATTATATTTTTTATTTTAATTGATTAATTTTGTTAAAAATATAATCCATTAAATTTTTATCAATCTTACATAAAGACTTTATTTTTCACTTCTAAACAGTACAATATTCTTTTTCAGGAAAATCAGTAAAATTTTTTTGTACAAATTCTGTTCTACGTACTGTATATAATGTAAAAGATTTATTTTATTAAAAAATATTCATGTATTTATAAATATATAATCAATAGATATTTTTAATATTGTAGAAAATTTTAAATAAATTTTATTACTAATGTGATACAATATCTTTTTCCATATTGTTATACAAAAATTCCCTATTATGTCTATAGTTTTATAGAATCTATATAATGTATAAAAATATTAGTTATTTATAAAAGTGAGTTGTAGTAATTAAAATATGTTATTTTATTAATCAATTGAGATAGCATAATGAACTTATTTAAGTTTTCTTAAAATACTTAAGCAATATTTAAGTAATATTAAAAGGATCTATTGAACTTTCTGGCATCATTTGGTACTAACTGATAATTTAAATAACTTATTGGTAAGTGGATGCATTGATATTAGATAATACAAACGTAACAATTATTGTGATATGGTAATTTATTATTCATCATTTATCATCGCCCTCTACTTGATAAATATCTGTTTTAGATTGCCTATCATGTATTAAACATCTAACATTATTAATACTTGAAAAATTGGACGCATCTTTCGTCAATATTATTTATTAGATATTTAATATTATATATATAAATGAGATATTTAAAATATTTTACTGGTGACAATTTGTAAGTTATCCATATTATTGCAACATAATCGTTCTATAGTTAATTTAATTAATTATACGAAATTTCTCTGTTCTCGATTTATAGAATACTAATATTTTAAAAAAAATTACAGACTAATGTCAAATAATAAATTACCCTTATAATATAGTAATTATTATTATCCATAAATATGAAAATATATTTTTTGTTTTGCTTTAGAAGAAACTTCTGTGTTTACGTACATTGTTATTTATTACCACACTGAAAAAATTTGTATATACTCAAATAGAATAATGAATTATATTCTTTAATTTTTTTTTCGATATTTGTTTCTTTTATATTCTTTAAAATTTTAGGATTATTACATTTAGAAATATGGAATATCTATTTTCAAATCAAATTCTAAGAATTTAATAATATACTTTAATCTTGTAAACTTCTTAAAATAAAATAAATTTTTAATATATTCGTTTAAATTAGAATTAAATTATAATGAAATATTCCGTAATAATAAAATAAAAATTTAATTTAAATTTCTGTCTACAACTTTTACAGTAGTTCAATTGTTTATAATTTTGAAATTAAACCTAAAAATCTAGATATAATTTCCTTCTATATTATAAAACTTTATAATATAGGCTTTAAATATTCAATACAGATTATAAAATATATTTATTTAGATTATTAAGTAAAGAAATAATTATATTTTTAAGATGTAAATCTTTATTATATTTTTAAGAAATTAATTATAATATATTTGTTTTATTTAAAACTTATTATTAACAGATTAAATAAAATAATGAAAATAAGTAATAAATAAATTATATTGTTCTGAAAAAGTATTGAAAATATTTTGAAATATTTCAAGAAAAATCATTAAATATTATTTGCATTATGTTAGCTTTTTATCAATGAATATATTAAATAATACATTCGAGAAGATTAATAACGATTTTTAAATAGTAATTACATTCTTTTAATATTCATTTTAGTTACTTTCTAATTATAATATGTTTTTATATCAACTGCTATGTAAAAATAACTTAATGTCTATTTTAAAATATAACAACAATATTATTTAATTAACATTATACGTGGTGTTCCTCTGCTAAACTAAAGAAAATATAGACAAATATTAAACGCTCGGCTATTGGGTACTATATTATTTCATAAAAATGTTGTCAAATAAATTTCTAAGTGTAGATAAAAAATTACGTAAGAAATATATTTTTCTTTGCAGTTTGTTACAAAACGGTATATGTGAGGTAATAGTCACGAAAATTTTGTGATCATATATTGAATATTATTTAATTAATCGTACCATCATACATTTCAATAAATTTGATGGAATAGTTATTTAAAAAACAAATTATTCAATATATTATAAAAGTTATGAATATTTTTGTATTTTTAAAAATCGAATATTATTCACTCAATTCATATTTTTAATAATCTCTTAACTCGTAATTGTTGTACAATTAAATATTTAAATTTAATTGATTAATAAAAAATTTTTAGTACATTAGTAACATCAATATAATGGCCTTTGTGTTATTATTAATTACTAATAAAATATTTTATATAATATATTTTATATTTTGTATTTAATTATCTATAAACTATAAATACGTATGTTAACTTGTAAATTCATTTACCGAATTCATTTAATTTACTTGATTTAAATATGGATATTTAATTTCGTTAATTTAGTTGATTAAACTCAGTACCAACAGTTACACAAGCAATTATATAATTTCTAACTTAATTCATTTAATCTACAAATTATATACTCAACTCAGCTATATAACTAGAATAGTATAGCATATAGTTATAAAATAATTATATATTTTATAAATTATTATTTATTATTCCATTTTACTACTACTCTGTAGTATGTATTTGTTATATCCCAAAATGGTAGTTTAAAATTCAATTATTAAGTTAAAATACTTGGAATATTGAAAAAGTTATAATCTATATTATCAATACCATAATTACATTATATATATAATATATATATTATATATTATTGTATATATATATTGTATTATATTAAATATATTGTGTGTATATATATAACAAGATAATCCTGTCATTTCGTTTAATAAAAAGCGTTTTAAATTCTACGAATTAGTGAAAAAAACTTGAATATCTGCCTTGCTTTTTTTATATTAAATATTTTATATAAAATTATTTTTATAAATACTTACTTTTTAAAAAAAAGTATACTTTATTCAAATTAAAAATTAATATAAGCCGTAAAATAAAAAGGTACCTAGAAATCATTTACTTATGTATGCATGTATTTGTAAATAGCGAATTATGTAATGAAAAATATGTAATTCAAAAACAACAGAAAAATGAAAAAGAAATGGAGATGAAAACTTGATAGCAAAATTAGTTGAAACAGGTGAAATGTCCTTTCTCCTCACTGGCTGAGCGTACGTGTAGTGATTCGATGAACATCTCCATCGTACGGGCTTCAACTTACCTATCTCTAGCAGGTAGGCGTGTCCCAGGTACGCGTGGGTGGTAAGGCGTGGCTTAGCTTCTTCTGTGATTGGAGCGTTCGCTCGTGTTCACCGGAAGTGGGGGTAAACTCAAACGATGCAAAAACAATATCACATTTTGCAACAAAAACTTGCCAGGTGGCTTTTCTCCGTATACTCCAGGGTTAATGTCTCTTCTATACGGTGTAAATTCTCTCTCTCTCTCTCTCTCTTTCTCTCTCTCTTTCTTTCTCTCTCTCTTTCTCTCTCTCTTTCTCTTTCTCTCTCTTTCTCTCTCTCTCTCTCTCTCTCTCTCTCTCTATCTATCTATCTATCTATCTATCTATCTATCTATCTATCTATCTATCTATCTATCTATTATCTTTCTCTCACTCAATTCTATCTTTATACATATATTTGAATGGAAATGTCGTAATTTTATTTACATATATGCAAACGTTGTTGTTCTTTGGTTCAGACACTTTTTGCTTATTTGTGCAAAATGTCATAAGAAATTGTTTTTTGTAAACTTTTCTCTATTTACAGAATTTTTTACATGTATCAATTCAATACTTTTATTATTTTTAATCCTGATAGTATAATCTACTTATAATACTATAGTTTGGTGATATTTAATCATACATTATTATTATTAGAGATGTTTTGAATAGATTATGACAATTTACAATTGAATTTAACAAATTATTAAAATAAAAATTTATTGCTCTCAAATATTCGAATAATACATAATAATAAAGTTTCCTTATTTAATAAGTCATATTTCAAATATAAAACAGAGAATTTATTAAAATTAATTTATATTAATTCTTATGTAAATACTTAAAATTACCAAACTGTTATGCATTTTAAATTTGTAATTGTTCATTTTTAATAATTAAATTATGACCAAAAAAATGTAAATACTAGTGATTTTAATTTATAATAGATTAAACTAAATTTAAAAGTACATATCTAAATTTTAGCCTTGTGTACACATATATATTAACTTATTCTATTATATACAATTATTGAAATTTCGTACAATTTAGTACTTTTTTTATAATATAGGAATTAGAATATATATATATATATATATAGATTGTATATTTTTTAGATTAATAGGTAATAAATAATATAATAATTTGATATTATTGACATATTTTATAACAGATTAATTAACTTGTAATAAGAATTAATAAAAAATAAATAATATAGATTATAAAATTGAAAATAGAAATAAAATTTAATTTATTTAAAAGAATTTTTTTTATAAATTATTTTTGTAAAGTTATAAAAATTACTATTTTTAAAGTTTGGTAATGAAAAATATTATTCAATGAGAATGACATTTGAATTTAGATTTCTTATTAGAATTTCTTAGATTTCGGCATTAGATTATTATTTTAAAGTCAATATGAATAAACGTATCCTATTACATAGACTAATTATTTCTGTTATATTATATATAAATAAATAAATCTACGTATAAATAAAATTTAAAGGCATAGACGTTTTAATAATGCTCGATAATACACAAATATCTGTGTTAATTAGTCTATGCAAAAATTAAATTTTATATTGTACCTTAAATATATAGTAAAACTTAATTATATACATATATATATATAATTTTCGAGAAAAATAAATACAAAAAATAGACTAAAGATAAGTCAGGTAGTAAGGTTGCATGATAATAGTAGAGAAGTAATGATATCTAAATTAGAGCTAAGTATATAATTACTTTATACGATATTTGTTTAAAAAGGATAAAATTACGTGTTGAGTCAGTAATAGTACTCTGGTAACAAGATTTTGGGTGCAGCTATCGAAGCGATGTATCGGATTAACTAAATCTCGGTTAATTTATCGCAGAATCTTACAAGTTCACGTAATAAGAAGTAGGCCAGAGTCAAGGAACTCTGAATACTTGGAGATAGTTCACAAGAGATTACGTTATAGTTGACACATAACAGAGGACCAATTAAGCTAAATACACGATTAATTATTGGATTAATTTATATCTGATCTGCTGCCTAACAGCCTACAACAACGAAGTTGTTACTGTTACTTGCATATCAGCTTTTTAAACATCAGTCGAGGAGTTATATATTTGTTAATTTACATACTCGAATAGCCGTGTCTAGTTCAATATGAGTTTTCAGCTTCACTGTAGTCTGTATAATTGTATATATATATCTGTATAATCTATATAATTGCCTTTGAAACTGAAAGACTAATAATGTATTACTATTGCAACCCATCCTGCATCGGGTATTATAATGTAGTCTGTATAATTGCCTTTGAAGTTGAAAGCTCATAATGTATTACTATTACAACCCATACTGCATCGGGCACTATAATGTATATTAACCTCATACCATAATCCTTATTAGTTTGGTAAAAGTTTTACTTATTTGACATCTGTATGAAATAATATTAACATGTCAACATCAATAACTTAATTCAAAATCATATATTACATCATATATATATTTTTATAATTAATTATAAAAATATTGCAATATATTAAATAAGAATAGCTTTGTTTTTCATAATAATATTAATTTAATATCATACAAGACTTATACATTTCCAGAATTGAAATTTCAAAATAAGTTATATTTTGTAATTCAAATTTATATTAACTAAACAAAAACATTAATTCGTTATTGTATTCATCCATTGTATTAGTTTAAATATTAACATTTAAAATATTTATGTTATATTTATTTTAATACACATATTCAAAATCAATTTTTTAAATCTTCTAAAATTATTTGAAGTCTTATTAAATTATTTTTAGTTTTTTTTTATTCGATAAGATTTATTCTTTGTAATAGTTCAAAATAACTTTATAAAAAGAATTTTGTATATATAATATTTTTAAATATAAAGTACAAACAGAAAATAATACATTGAAAACAAAAAAAATAGTTGTTTTACAATTTATATTATAATAATGAAAAGAAAATATTTGCTATAAACATACCTTTTATCACATAAAATCATGTATGAATTATATAATTTTTAATACTATATAATTATTATATATTGTTATTTTAATGTTACATAAGATATTTTATAATAATATAGGCATTGATAAATATATAATGTAGTTCAAGTAAGTATACTGTTTCGCACCAGAATGATGACATAACGATGGTTCAAATAAATCAATTTGTCATATTAAAAATAAATTAGATATATTTTTATATATTACTTATTATAGATACAGATATTTTTTAATACGTAATCAAAAGCTTAGTTAATTTCATATATTCTAAATAAATTTCGTTTTTAAATATTTCATTTATTAATACGAATGAAGAAACGTATTTTAATATTTATTTTTAATCTATAGAATTTCATTCACTAAAAAACTTAATTTTTGAGTATAGCAACATTAAATTTATGTTACAAAATCAAGAAATAACATACTTTTAATATAATTTTAATATTTTAATATTTAATAACATAAAATTAATGTTTATCATGGCACATATTGATTTATTATTCTAATTTTATAAAATAAGTGTTTTAACAAGTATATTTATTATTTGATAGTAAACTATATGATTTTTTAGTTTTTGATTTATATGTGTTATAATATGTAAATTATTAAACTTATAAGAAATATGAATTTACAAATTAATCAAAGTATGTGCGTCCTTTTATAATAATAAATATTTTGTAAATTATAAAAAAGGAAGAATTTTCACGTGAAACAATAGTAATAAAAATATTAATTTCAGTAAATTAAAAAATATGCATAAAATACAATTATAAAAAATAATATAATATACCACATTATATTATATATTATAAGATTATAAGATTATAAAAAGTTTATTATTTAAATTGAAAAAACTATATATATATATATATATATATATATATAAATATGTGAATATATATACATATATTATAGTCATATTATAGTTATGCGTGTTAGTTTTTTAAACCTTACGAAACAGTTTCTATGTACCATCACAGCCATATAGTTAATGTTTCTATATTTGTCTCAAGAGTGGCGCTAGTAGAACTTTCCTTATATTACTGAATTGATAGACTGTTTTTAAGCGTCTGTCCGTGACAGTATTTGTCCTATGTTTATAGCTAGCAGTAAACACAATATAAAACATTCCTCTTTCATTTGTTCATTTGCTTCCTTCTATTTCTTTTAATCTTTCTAGTATTTATAAATTCAATTAATTTTAATAAATCATTTTATAATAATCTGCTAAAAAATGTATAATGAATACTTCAAAATTCTTGGTGGGTTTAAATATATATATATATATACACATAATTTTACATATTAAAGTTAATATTAATAATTATAGGAAATTTTAATTATTCTTGTCAATTATAAATAAATAATGACTGTAATTATTTTTATGTCAAAAAATACAACGTATAAAATATTTTTAGAAGAATCCTAGAAAATAAAATAAAAAATTATGTGTAAATGCTTGTAGCAGTATGGCGTTTAAAAATACCAAAAAATATTAAATAATTAATATTTTTATTTTATTTATTATGTTTAATTAGTTTTAGATTAATGCGTACCTCTTAACTATTGTTAATTTACTAAATAGTGTTTTTTAATTTTATTTATTTACTTGCATTAGTAATGATTCTATTTCTTATATTTTTTATTATTCATAATTCTATTTTTCTCTAAATCAAAGAATATTATTTGGTATATATTTTTTCATAAGAAAAACAGATTAAATAAGAATATATTTATCAATTATTATATTTTTTATACTTCTATTTACAAATTTTTGTTCAAATAATTTCATTTAAAATTATGTTTTTAATAGTTTTTCGTACATTATTTTTTTTAGATAAAAATTTGTATTAAATCAATAATTTACACTTTAACTAAATTTCTAAATAAAAAATATTCATAAAATATTATGTATAAAAAAATTAATATTTTATTCAAATATTTGTTGTACAATAAATATTGTTTTCTGTAATTAGAATAATTTCTGTTCAATTAATGAAATAAAGTAATAATTTACAAAGTAATTTTTATATTTGTTATTTTTTCTATATAAATCATTAATTACTAAAAGAAGGTATTTAGATTGAACAACGATTTTATTGAAATTGAATTTTTTTTGTAATTTAAAAATTTTTTAAAATGTTCAAATTTAAAATGTTTTTAATGCGTTATATTTAAGATTAATTTTAATATTTAATTAATTACAGATTCATACATATAGTAAAATTTTAGGTTTTTATAACTATCAAAAATATGCATATCTCAAGTTTTGGAAGTAGAAATATTAAAAATATTTATTTATCATAATAAGTAAGCTGGTTAATATAAAAACTTCTTTATATTATATTTATTTTCAATATATATGATACCAATACAGTGATTGATATAAAATTTCAGTTTGTAAAGAATTTCCTTATAAAAATGTAATTTTTAAATATTTTCTTTCTTTACGAGAATTTAATTGTTATAAACTATCAAAATGAAACTAATTTAATTATTTCAACATTACAGAAGCAAACTACTTAAATAATTTAATAAATTAGTCTTTGTTAATTACAACTTGAAAAAGTTTTCTAATAAATTTTTTTCAATTTTAACGTGCTGAATATTTTTTAAATATAATATATAGTTTCTTAAAAACATTAATCAGCTGAATATAGAAAATAATTTTCGTGAAGCTTTTGAAAGTCGATCTTTTCCAAATGTTGCCTGCAGTTATTATTATCAAGTTTAAAAAGAAATAAGATTAAAAAATACTTTCGAGACTACTGGCATTTACTTCGACAGATAAGACTCACTGTAATAATCACTGCTTATTTATATGTCCATGTAGAGCATTTAGGTAATAATAAATTTCATTAGCTATCTAAACTTTTTAATATTATATATTTGATTTTTCGAGCATGTACTTCCTGTAATTAATACTTGTGCGGTGTATTAGCTTCAAGGTCACATGCATAATCGCACTTTCTTTTTCATACAATATGTCCAATAATAGTATTTAATTATAAAAGTCAATAGATTTATCAATTTTTCTTTTTTTCTTTACACATTCAATTTTTTTCTTCCTTCAAGTACCTTATACAGCAAATTTTATTTGTAGTATTCATCCAAAACAAATAAGAATTAACTTCAATTTATAACTTAAAATACATTTATTTTTTAAATCAAGAACTATATTTTTCTTTAAATAGTATATTTAATCTCCGTAAATTATAATTTATGTTGTATAGAATTTCAGTTATTGATACATTAAATTACAAGCACGACCTAAGACAGCCAAATTTTAATATTCATTCGAATAACTAAATAAAAATAAGTTATAGATTTATAAGGTGGTAGTTCCAAGTGTCTAAACTTTTTTATTATGAAATATGAATTGTGTAACTGAAATTATCAATTATGAAAATCTTTAATAATATTTCATTCGTTTTGTATGACAAGAATCTTAAAGCATTTAATTTTTATTTTTAAGTATGAAAACATTGTGTTATCTGTTATATGTATTATCTCTTCTGTCTTATCTATTTTTCTTTACCTTTACTTTCACTTTAATTAAAAGATGCATATTATGGATTAATTCAATCAAGAGGTACTAACGTAATTCTATTTATAGTCTAATGTGTATTCAGAATATTTAAATAATATTAAGAAACACATGATTATACTATTCTATAATTAAAGTTTTCACATGAATATATATATATATATAAATATATATATATATATATATATATATCATATATCTATAAATAAGAAAATTATTAAAGATGACAAGTCTCAACTTTGTGTTATTTATTATTTATGTTTATATTTTTTGTGTTATTTACTCAACGCTACTTCCAGCTGCAAATATGATTCGTTAATTTTATTAATAATACTACTCATACTGTATCTTAGCAACTCTGAGTAAATTCATCTAGTTAGTCTGATGTATTATCAATAATATTCAGGCTAAGTATTTATTTATTTAGTTTTTATGTATCATGATAAGTTTTTTAAATTATATTTATTTTATTTTAATTAAAACTATAAATATTATAAACTTATGTATACAAGTTGAATTAATTAAATTTAATCACATTAAAATATATAGAAATAATATAACAAATATTAGAAATGGATTATTAGAAGTTGATTATTATAAATTGACAAAATTGTAAAATGGCTTTAAGCGAGTTTTCTTTCGAAAGAACAAAATTGACGTATTAATACTTTGATATATAATGTTTTACTAGATATAAATCACTTCAGTTATATAATATTCTCTTATAAATTCTATAATCTATAAAACCTAATAGATTTCAAAGTATTTCTATTTTAGTTAAAATAATATGGATACATTAATTTAATTAATTTACATAACAACTATTCTTTTAAATTATCATTCCTTTTACTTTTTTAATTTTTTAAATTGTAAATCTTACTCAAATTATCGGTTACTTTAATTAAAACATAATTTAAAAAATACTTAGCGCCAATTATCTTTATAAATATAATATTTCTTACTTAATTTTATGTCAACTAAAATGTTAATTGAATGAAGAATTAGATTTTACTTCGATTGAATCCTAAATGAAAACTTTCAAATAATTAATTTAATTATTAGAGTTGTTAAAAAGAAAAAATTATAAAATATAAAAAATTATTAGCTCGTATATTCATTGGCATATTATACTACTTTATTACGATCGTTCTACTATTGCGACTTAATGTGCAATTGATTATCTGGATTGTTTCTGTCTTCATCACCTCAAGTTAAAAGGATTCAATACTCAACCTAAAAAATACGAAACGCAGAATGACGAATAGAACGAATAAAATAAGCACATTGATCTCAGACATATTATAGCTTACAGTGGTGTTAGTAAAACACGCTCAAATAATTGAGTACAATCTGAAATGGTTTCGTTGGTTACTGTACATGAGTCGTTTCTCGTCGGCTTCTTTTAAGATCTTCCTCAACATATTTTCGTTTTTCTCTTTACTTTTTGCAACCGCAAACTTATCCATGAGAAAGAGAGAGAAAACAGAATAAAAAGAACTTGAGAAATAAAAAAAAATGATAAGCAAGTCTTGTTTTTCACTAAAAACATATATAGCGTTGTGAGAAATTAAAAAAAGAAAAAGATAAACCATAGAACACTCATTTACACTTATGTATAGAACCATGTACATACATAATTTATAAATAAAAAACTATTTAACTCGAAATAAATAAATATATATTGAAATAAGTAATAGTAAACTCTTTTAAATGGATACTATCTTATATATTTACCTAAAATATATCTCTTGTTCAGTGAAAGTCTAAATAATTAATGTGTAACTTATTCTTTTTCTAACGTATTGAGAACCGAAGGATAACTCAAATAATTACTATTGAATTATTTATTTCATTTTATTATTTCCATTGTCTGATTATTTTAATGCACTGAAGCTCTTTACTTTTTACCAGTATATAGTACATATTTGAGTGTTTAAATTTATTATTTTAGTTTGTTATATTTGAATGATAAATACTTTTTAATTGACATTTTTCTCTTAATTTCCCATTTTTATAAAATACAAAAGAAACGCAATAATGTCAAGAATTATCAATCATTTTACATATCTAACACTCTAAAATTATTTTATTTATTTTCTTCAAAATAGAAATTCTAAATACACACTACTTTTTGTTTATTAACTTTCAATTTCACAGTCACAGAAGCTATAATAATTTATCAATTTTACTGGTTAAAGTTTTGTTTTTTAGTAACTAATAATTTCATATAAGATTTTTATACAATGCCTCTTCATTTTACATACGTTTAGAAATAAAATAAAACATGTAAAAGTCTTTTTCTTAATTAAATAGTAACCTTATGTTTACTACAATATTTTGCAATATTTTTGTTTACTACAATTTTTACTATTACTATACTATATATACTACTATATATACTATATATATTATTATTATTACTATATACTATATATATATATATACTATATATATACTATTACTATACTATATATACTACTATACTACTTTTTACTATAATGTTTACTTCAATTTTTGTTAAATTAAAGTCTAACTAATTTAAGCATCAACTCGTTTTATAAAAATAGATTTATTCAATAAAAAATTATTTTGAGTATATTACTATACCCTTTAGAATAATATATTAAAAGTTATGTTTAATTTTTATGCATAAATAAATACAATATATTCGTTTATATAACAATTTTAAATTAAAAATTGTTGTATTATGTATAAATAATTTTTTCTAAATTATTTTTAAAAATAATTAAAATAACTTATTTTCGTTTTATTTTATATTATATTATTTTTAATATATACGTAGTTATGAAAATCAAAGATGTGATGCAAACTAGATGTAAATATCTAGCAATATAATTATCTAACATTATTTTGGAAAGATTAATTTCAAATCAGAAGATGATCAGAGTACACAGCGTACTCAAACAAAACGAATTTATAACTGAATACTAACTAATCTGTAATAATTTAATGAATGATGTATTATTTGCTGTATATTAGTCACATAATATATGTATGAATCATAATTAGTTATACTTATGTAATATGCTGATTATTTATTTAATCCTATAATTTGAAAAATATATCTTTACATTTTTTTAATCACATTTTTTAATGTTGAGTTGTTGAGCTATTTGATCTAACATTCCAAATAATTATTTATTTTTAAGTAAACAAGTATAACAAATTAAAATATTAAGCAACCATTATATTATTTATGCTATATTGAATTATTAAAAAAAAAATTTCCTTTTCTATATTTTATTATAAATTTAGACAATATTATAAATATATAATTTTTAAAAATTAAAAATTATATAATTTATGTAAATAATTTATAAATAATATAATCAATCCTATTAAAAACAAATTTTTAAATCAAAATATATTATAATTTCCTTAAAACTATTTACATATCAGTAATCAATAGATATTGAAGTATGAGAAGTATATATTCATAGTATTATCATATCCTTCATTCACCTATAATAAATTACTTATTTATGTATGATAGATTTATTATACTCAAATTCTTTTTAAAAAATAATGTACATGAATTTTCTATATTTTACAGTAAAACAATTTTTAATTGAATTATTTATAATTAAAATTGTATTAAATATGTTACTATTTAAAAGAAATATATAGATACAAAAATAGTTTTATTGTAAATTTTCACTGGTAATGTAATAAATACTTTTTGAAAAATCTTATTAGTATTTGATAAAACAAGAGATTTTAAAAAACGTTGTATAAACTTAATCTTAATAAATAAAAGCAAAAAAATTTGAGAAATAAAGAAGATTAACTTTTTTAAATTCAATTTGAACCACTCTTTTATTTATATACACTTGTATATACAAGATATTTAAAATCATTACCATAAATTCTTCTTATATTATGTTTTTTGTTTATTTTTTATGTAATACTTTATTTTTCATTCCTTTTTCAGACTTTGATTTTCCTATATTAATTTCTTTCTTTTATTGTTATTATCGTACGGTAAACTCAAACAAGGAATAACTCATTAGGTGAAATCATAGTATTCCTTTTTCTGTTTCATTTAAACTAGCTAGCTTTACACAGTAATTTATTAATATGAACTCAGTATAATAATTCTTCGGTTTTCAAATTTTATGCCCACAAAATTGATTTCTCAGCTGTCACTGTATTTTCTCGATTTACCACAATCAAAACTATATTGAATAGTGATTTAAGAAAAAAAAAATATAGAATGTGAAGGTAAAATGTACTTTAAAAATGCAGTTTAAAAATTATAAGAAAAATATTTCATTATTTTTAATTTATATAATTACATTGATATTAATGGGAAATTCTCATAATTATATATTTATGGTATTGAAAAAAATTAAAGTATATTATAGTATAATATATAATATAATATAATATATAATACAATTTAATAATTATAAAAAATATAAAAAACTTATGTACTATATTCTTGTAATTAATCTTATAGCTTTATATTTATATATAGGTTTAATGTACACCAGATAAAATATTTTGATTAAAACATCATTTTTCGGAATAGTTATTCTTATTAAATAAGAGATAATATTATTATATATTGATTTACATTTTAATATAATTTTTCAAACAACGTATTATATTACACAAAAATACTCATAATACAAATATAATATTGTATGCATGTCACTATATACAATATTATATAATTATTATATTTGGGCACAATTAATTTTTAGTTTTTTCTATTCTATTTATTTATTCTACATTTATTTATAATTATAATCTTAAAATAAATAATATTTACGAAGGAATATAAATTTATTTAAAGAAATACAATTTTTTAAATATATAAACCAAAATTGTTTTCTAATTAGTTGTAGTAAAAAAAATGTAAAATAAAAACGGCAAAATAAAAACGGAATAGAGATAGACATTTATGTAATGAACATGCGTCTATCAATTAAATTAGATACAAATTAAAATTCCAATTCTCTACTTATACATAGAAGAACATCAAATTTATACATTTGTTAAATCATAAAATACTCAATGTTTTGATACTGTCTTAGTGATAAAAAAAAATAGTAATGAAAATAAAATATGATTATAATATTTTTAATATACATATCTTACTGCTCTTTCGGTTAAAAATATTATTTTAGTTTCTTTATGATTAACAATTTTTTAATTTTTTAAATAAAAAAATTCAAAGTATTTCGATCTTTTATAAATGTCAGAATTAAAAACTAATGTTATTACTTTCTGATTGTTTATAAATATGTATATTAATTTACATTTAATATTTAATTTATTTTAAAAGTGAGTAACTAAAAAAATTCTTATACAATATGGGAGAATGATTTGCACTCGGATCAAGCAGTTGAGAGAGCAATTATACATTGTTATGAGCTATATTAATTCAAATTAATTCAAAATTAATTCAAACCCATTTTTATACATAGATTTTGCACATCTCTATCTACATGGATAAAATCATTATTTTTGATATAAATCGACCAATCGAATTATAATATACATCGTTATATACATTGTATATTCATTTTGTAGATGCTAATATTTTTAGTTAAAAAAATTAAAATTATTTTATATACTTTATAACATATTCAATATCTGGACATCAGTTTCTAATACATAATAGAAAACTTGTAGCTTCATAATAGAGGATTCAATTGCAATTATCATTATCTCTCTCTTTCACAGTTTACTATATTGTATAATTCATACAAAATTAAGTAATAATTTTATCGATTTAACACAAATGATAAATTTCATCATTTATACTCTGTATACGTTTATATTTTGTACCAATAAACTCACTTCTTCATCTATCATTATATATAATATATTTTGTAAGAAATTTAATTATATAATAGCTTTCATAGAACACAAGACTATTATCAATTTCTAAAATTAGTACATTTTTTATAAAAAAAATTTTACGAATATAAATGAATATGCATATTCAGCTGCATACATAATTGTGATATATTTTATGGAATCAGATTTATCATTTATACATGAGTATATAATAATTTAATTTAATGTTTATTCATTTTATATACTATATTCTATAACTATAAACTTACAGTTGTAACGTACGAGCGTATAATTATTTTAAGATCATCAATGATAATGCATAATTAATTTATGCTAAAGTCACCTCATTACGACGCGTACCGCGCCCGATCTGCTAGCAATATATGTGCATTACTCCATGGACACTCATCGTTATACGGTGCTGACACTGACAACACTCGTGCTCGACCACTGATGAAAAAAAATCATAAAGTGGGTCGGCACTTATATCGTATTCCCAATGCTAGCTTCATTACCTCTACGTAATATTGAGAAATAATTATTGTTGATATTTCGAATAGAAATTACATACTTCTTGATAATTTTAAATAACTTAAATACATTATTCTGTTCAAACAATAATTTTATTAAATATTGGTCTTTTAACGTTGATGATTGATTACTTTTGTAATTTAAAAATAATATAATTTATTAAGTTTGCAAAGCATAAATGTGTATGTTAATACTTATGCAATTATAAAAAATATACACAGCATAAAATGAAAAACTATTTTTTACTATTTTTATACAGGATACAGAATAAATTCCGACATTATTACTTTTATAAAATCTAATGCGCGTATTACCAGTAAAATATATGATACGAGGTTACTTGATCTTTTGAAATCTGCTATCCCTGACAATTTTTTAATGCAATTATCATTGCGAAAACATTGTGTTTATACACTCTACTGGAATTCTAAAACGATTTATATAATATCTTAGACTGTCGGGTTTTAATACATTTATTATTAAGTTTTTTTTTGTTTTTAACAGTATTTAATATAAATATTTAGAAATAATATTTATAAAATTAATATTACGTTCTTATACAGAATAAAATAAAATAAAATTTATATATTATAATTATATATTTTATTATTACTTAATTATAATTAAATCCATATTTAATTTTTTATTTATATCGCCTAACTTTACTATTAAATTATTATTAAGGCTTAGCTTTTATTTATTTCAATAGACTTATATTGTTTATAGACTGTATTAAAATTTAATACAAAAATATAAAATCTTTTTAAAACTATGAAATTCATTCAAATGAGATAACATCTTTTTATTATTTTGTAAATATGGATATTTAAATTCGATTTATGAATATAAAACTTGAATATTTATAAAAAATTAAGGAATTATAAATACAACAAAGTCTTTAAGATTAAGTTTCTTATTACTACATAAAATTAATGTATATTTATAATTTATAAAAATTTTTTTTGCAATTGTAAGTAAATATTACATTTGTATATTGTGTTTAATGGCGATTTTAAGTCTAAAATATATTTTTCAGTTGTAAGAAATTAAGTATTATATAAATATTATATAAATATATAAATATTATTTATATTATATAAATACATTATTAAATATAAATATTAAGTAAGAAATTTAATTGTAAGAAATACATATGCAAAATATTTTATAAAATATTTTAAAATAGTGTATTATTTATTTGATAAATATTTTTATGTAAGAAACAAAAAATTAATCTAAAAGACTTTAAAATTATACAATTAAACAATTATATAATTCACAAGCTCCTAAATGCAGAAATATGAAATTGAAGTTAAAATAAAATACGATAGAAATGGAAAAAGGAATAAATGGTTTTGAAATGGGCAGTAGAATTGCGTACAGATTCAGAAAGGCAACGACTTTCGTTCGAAAGCCCAAGGCAATACTAGATTTCAGACTTCAAGGACTAGGCCGTTACCAAGAAAATCTCTCCTTTCATGAGGTACGGTGTTTCAGTTGTAACTGACATTACTTTAGATTATCAAGATAATCAGTTACATAGTGTGCACTCCTGCCGGTAAGAAGGTCACCGGAAGCTGTGTACGTACGTTCTTTCCTACATCTAATCACACCACCTTTCAAATCTTATTTTCTGTTTATTTGTTTATCTTTATTAGTATTGGACATCTTTCTTTGTGATGTGATTTGCCATCTGCTTTTATTTCATTTTTTAAAATACTGACTCATTTTAATTAAAAAATTTGGTGTATCTATTAGATTTTGAAACTACAAAATTTATATATATAAAATTTATAGCATCTTTTTTAATAAAAAAAATTCTTTTGAATATATGTAGTATTATTGTATTATATCTAGTAATACATACGAAATAAAATAAAATAATTAAATAAAGAAAATTATTGAATTTGCAGAAGACGGGAAATTAATAAAATCAGGAATATTAATATTGAAAATTGATGGCTTATAATATATTTTCAAAACTAGAATAAGTTTAAAAATAATTTTATATGTAGATAGTTCTCGTGACACAGATTATTTTACTTGCTTTCCATTTGTAATTTCAAAGAAAAAGAAAATAATTAAAAACCAAAAAATTTGGATATTGTTAAGTCTTTTAGCAGTTGAGAGAGTATGAGAGAAATAGTATCTCATTAAATACGATTGATGTTGTTCCAGTTTTTAAATGTTCTAACAGATATATCAGTGCGGTAAATAGACGATTTTTATAAAATTGAAATAATTTAATTATTTCTTGTTTTCCACAACAAAACATTGTAGTTGATTTTTTTTTACATCTTGCTAATAAATAACATGCGCTTGTCAGTTCAACGTTTAATGCATCGGAAGTTACCATATATATAATAGCAAAATATGCATCTGTTAATCACTATTAAATATATCACACTAACTAGAAGTAAACGTACATTGAATGTACAAAACATCTGAATTGGTGAATTGATTATATTAGCTTCTGAAGTAAAATATTCTCACGTAGTATAGTAATTAGATATTTAAAACGCATTTTAATTATTAATAATGTAAGTAATTGTCTTTATCTTTTCTCATTTATAGATGCACGTAAAATTTGTCCACGTATCTACTATAAATGCTTGTTTTGTATTAATATCATATTTTAATTAACTATATGTATTTTGTTATTTTGTTTACTACATATTCTATATTTCAATCTCTTTTCTAAAACTATAGTTTGTTTTCGATATTATTTTAGAAAAATTAAATAAAATTTTATTTCAAATAAGCTCTTAAATTATTAGTATAAATGAATAGAAATTCCCAAGTACACAATGTTATTTTTCAAATCTGTTCAGTTAAAATAACTAAACTAAATTTAATAATACATTTATTGAATGGAAATCAGTAATTTAACTTATACACATTACATAAAAATCAATTACAATAAATATATACGTGTACTATTGATTTCATATTTACATATTTATTTTATTTATTTAATAAAGTAAAATAACTATCACTTTATTAATTATATATAAAATTCAACGTTACAATATACTATATTATTTATAATTGTTTAAGATAATAGTTTAAAAACATGTATCTTGAAGCTAATTGCAATATATAATTAAAATTACTAAATATTATAAAATACTGTACATATCAATATTTATATATATATACATATATATTATAAGATACTACAAAGTATTTATTTTAATATATACGTTTTAAACTATATATGCAATAAACGTAGTTTTTTTATAAATTTATTTTATAAATATTTATCATTCTAAAATTGAAATTAAATAAATTATTTTTCTTGAAATTAATCTTTATTAATAATCATGGATTTAAAAATTACATTAATTTTGATATGTATTTTTATATAATTCTAAAACTATTTTTAAATAAATAAAATAATCACATAAAATATAACTTTATTAAAATTTATACTAAATTTTGAATTCACTTTTTATAACACTCGTGAATTATGTAAGAATTCTAAATTTCCAAATCGTACTGTACCAAAATTAATTATTGAGTAGATATATTTATTATAAAATAGAGAAACCTTTTACAAGAATAAAAATACAATAAGTAAAAAAGATAAGAAAATATAATAATATAAATAAAAAAAATAAAAATATAAATAAAAATAGCATAAAAAATTCAAAAAGTATAATTACTATTCTCTTAAATATAAATATTCTCTATGATCTGAAGTTCTGCAGAACAACAAAAGTCAAAATAATTATATAATAATAAATATACAAACGATAAAAGGAAGATTTATAAAAATCCTATATTGCCCTTGTAATATTGAAAAAGAAAAAACAATATATTCTTGATTATTAGAAAATTTCAAAAAATTACTTTAACTTGGTATGTCAAAATGCAATGTCATGACATTATCTTGCAAGATTAGTATACGGTTACAATTGTCACTATGAATTTGTCTTTTTATATTTAAATACATTAAATCTACTCATAATAATACTACAAAATCTAATCCATTTCGATAAGTTTGTTATTAAAAAAAGGTAGAGTATACTCTATATTATCCGTTTCTTTGATAATGTGCCTCCCTTTTTAAAATATAGAGCCACAAACGCATGCATCTATCAACTATACATACACTACTCTTTCCTATTACATCCATAGTCATATATGCAATTAAAGCAGAAATTAATGTACATATTTTATTTTAGCAGTTTCTTACATCTGCACTTGCATGTATATAAAAAATTATTGTTTATATTCACATTTATCAACAATAGAGTGAGCAAATTAATTAATTTAACTTTTAGATTCACATATTATATTAGTCTATAATAAATTATGTATATATTTTTATTTTATTATTATTAATTTATTATGTTTGAATTATTATATTATTTTTAAAATCTTAATAACTAATTGCTACATCAATTAATCAAAAAATTGTATAAACTGAAACAACTTTAATAATAAGATAATTATTTTTAAAAATTTTACAGGAACGAGGTACTACATACTTATAACTGATAAACAATTTCTTTATTAAGTCTATACTGTAATATCATCAGCTAAAGGAATTAAATTTTTCATCATCTATAATAACGAATGTCTTGCATTAAATTCTGAAATTTGATAATTTACCAAAAAAGAAACAAGATAGATATAATAAAAATCAATTAAAATATGTATTTTAATAATACACTAATTGTACGATTTCATATATTGTCTACTACAATAGATAATAAAGGTATTCAAGCCTTTTATACTGTCATTTTTTCATATTTTCAATGCAATACTATATACAAGTATATACAAGAGTAGTAATTACATACATTTTAAACTAAATACATTTATTTGTATCATTGAACTTTTTTTTAATAGTATCTTAATTTTGTTTTTCTTTTCTCAATATTATATATATATAAAGCTATATAGTCCTATGTTTAAGCTATATCTATCTATAAAATAAGAAAAATATTTATAGATATACTGATTTTATATTTAATAAATGAGTATTTATTATTATTTAGTACTGTTGATATTAATAAATAAAATACGAACGTAAAATTCGATTCTTACTCAAGATGCTGTAGAAATCTTGCAGACGCCATGGCTTGTCGCCACCGGAAGTGACGCACATCTATCTTGTATGTCGACTTAGTGTTTCCGCCTCAACAAGAAATTTGTCAACAGCTAAAAGAAAAAATACATAGAAAACGATTAATCCCTCTTGCTCTCTTTCTTTCTGATTTGTGATTTATACATTTTAAATAAAGTATTTTAAATCAGAAGTGAACTATACCAATTTTATTTGCCAGAACTTTTTGTGCAATTGTTTCTAAATACATTTAATATTGATATTTTATGTTTTGTAATTGTACAATATAATTTATGTATTAAATTACGTTAAATTAATTTAATCCATTCTAAAGGAGCTTAATTTTTCACCAAATAAATATTATTTGGTAAATTTTTAAAATATAACATTTTGTAAAACTATTATGAATTTTATTTAAAAATTTTTAACTCGAATAATATGAAGGTTTTTCTATTTATGTGTGAATAAATAGAGTAAATAAATATATGATAATTGAATACTAGTATTTAAATAATTAACAATGTTTACAAAAGTTGTGGGTAATTACGCACCCTTAGGGACTAAGGAATTAAATTTACAGTGTACGTATGTTGAATAATTAATACGTCGTTTACTTACTGGAAAGTCTGAATGTCCGAATACTCTTCGAATAAGTACACATACATGAAGTAGACTTATTAAGTCTAACAGATAATTTACATAATATATTACTTTAATATTAAATAATACTATAATGAAAATACCGAAAAATTAATTTCTCTAAAATTCCAAAATATAATTTGAAATAAATATTTGTAAACGTAATATTATATTACATATACAATATTTAATTGAAATATTAAATTTTTATACAATTAAGTAATAATCATGAATATACGAAAATATTATTAATATTATAGTTCTCATGAATAGAATCTGCAGTTTATGTGATGCATCAGATTTATTTAATTTATATATAAAAAAAATGTAAAATATTTTTATTTAAAAATCATAATACTTATATTAGTATAAGTAATAGACGTATTCTAACTAGAAGAATACATTGAGAGTAACGAGAAGATAGAGAGAAAAGAATTTCAATTTAGAACTCAGTTTCAAACAAAAATTATTAATATTTATTTTTTATAAATTTATAAAGATAGTTTTTATTCAATATTGTACAGTTTTACAGTACGTTTTATTAAAAATCCAATGAAAATATAATATTTTAGAAAATATATTGTTAAAACTATTATTTTTTAATATATTTTTATACTATGTGTTTTAATTGTTTTAATTAATTTTCAACTAACTATATAAAGTGTGAAATATTAATAAATAAATAAATACTCTTATTTATATAATTTTCTCATTCGTTAAATCCTTAACTATATATTACTTTTGTTCTTTGTATTGATCTTTATATTATAATACAACCAATTTAACTTAATTAGCTAAGATATGCCAATTATTGTGTACTAATTTATAAAAATATATTTATCTTCCAATTTCTAAAATAAATTATTATCCTTAGTTTTTTTTAATCTAATATTGTAGTCATTTTCGCATTTTAATATTATTCATACGTCAATTTTTGAAAATATAAACAAAAAAGTAATATTAATTATTTAATAAACTCTTATTTTAATAGATCAGTAATCATTTAAGAC
Organism: Ceratosolen corneri; assembly: GCA_030522565.1. Lineage (NCBI taxonomy): Eukaryota > Metazoa > Arthropoda > Insecta > Hymenoptera > Agaonidae > Ceratosolen > Ceratosolen corneri. Next base: position 100,100 of record JAPYYT010000228.1, read on the forward strand.
ATTAATTACTAAGAAAAATGCGAAAAATAGAAAGATTAGAATAAAAAAATAAAATACTGAAAGGACATGAAACAGAAACATCTACTTTTCTTTGTAATATTGTTTGAACATATCATCATTCTAGTTTATTTTTCATTCTTTTTTTTTGATATTTGTTTTTCTTAACTGAGATACACGTACATGTATATTTATACACAAACATTATATGAGCCTTCTGTTAGATTTACCCTTGTGAAAAATGAGCACAACTACGCATAATAGTTCATTGCTGAAAAATAAGCGACTGTCATCATCATTAGCTTAAGGGTCATGCACATTAAATATGATGAAAACCAAACATTGCAATGGGGCTGCACAACATCTATCTTTTTTTTCATGTGTTGTGTAAATTTATATCATATTTAAACATTCAATTTATTATAATTCTAGGTTTACTCTTTATTAAATATATATATATATATATATATATATATATTTAAAAATATAACTCTAAAATTAATTATAGTTATAGTAATAGTTATTTATATTTATTAAATAATTTTTTTCTATTAAAATTGCATCAACTAATTTCTTACGATTATTTTGAAAATTATTTTTAAAAAGAATATTAATCAATCTTATTAATATTCTTTAAAATCAATTAATTAATTATTATTTGAAGAAATCAAAAAGAAAAAACATATTTTTAATATTTTTTTCAATATTTTTTATACCTTGGTTATTGCTGTTTATTTATCAAAAACAATTCATTAATTACTGGTACTTATTAATAAATATAGATTTTTCGTAAAGTTTTTCTATATATGTTTCATAATTTTGCTAATTATTTAAAATAATTTCCAACTCAGACTATATATTATTAAATATGTTATTCGTTGACACATATTTTCTCGAAATAACTGATGTGCGAATGCAATTGATTTACGCTAGAATTTTATATACAATACAAATATCAGATGGATAGATAAGTAAATAGTAAGCGAGTAAGTGATCCATAGATAGAAAAGGACAGAAAAAAGAGTTGATAAGAAATTTTATCATTCCTCAGACTGGTATCATAAAATAAATCTTTTCTTGACTATAAAGCGTACAACAAGAATATACTAATTTTTAGCTTCTACGAATTTAAACATTCTTTATACTCTGTCTTGATAATAATTATAAATATTTTTATTCATCTTGTGCAATAAGCTAGTCGGTCTAATTTTTTTGTATTACGAAAATTCCAGGATTTAATATGTTCCTGAAATATTTTGTTGTTTATTCGAAAAATAAAATGTTTATTTGTATAACTAAATCGATATAATAATGATTTGATCTATAAATAAATATTAATTGAATTGAAAATTATTTATTATTTTAATTAAAAATATGTAAATATTATAGATATTTTTGTATCTTATATATAATTATACATCTTATATACAATTATACAAAAATATATAAATTAATGATCTATTCAGAGAATTTTATTAATAATTGAATAATTATTATTATATTATCATTATTAAAAAGGATAGTATATTCTACAGTTTATTAGTCAATGTCAAAAAATTATGTTCTTAAAATTGAAATATTATCTTGAAAGGACTTTTACATATTTTATAAAATAATATTTGAAGATCAATATTCTGTAAAAATAAGAGAGTATTTGATAATTTAATTTTATATTCTACTTATATGATTTTTAAATTATATTACGATTTTACAAATATTTATATTAATAACTGTTATAAATATTAAATAGTATTTTGAATAAAATTTATGAATTCATTATATATTTAACTAAAAATTAAAATACATCGTACAAAAATGTAATAAGCTTTCAGCACTCTTAGAAGCTGTGTGAAAATGCATACATATAAAATTTAGAAACTTTGTAGATAATTTACTTATGCAAATTTAATGCTCAATATTTATCAGCAATAGTCTTATTATAAAACTTTTCTACATTGGTTAAGCTATAAGATTGAATTATTTATTTATAAATGTGTTATCAGTATTCTTCTGGTAAAATATCGTGATTTGTTGTTGTTAATAGCATGATATATTTTTATAATAAAATATTAAACGCATTTAACGATTTATTTTTAAAATTTATTATGGATATTAAAATTTATTACATATAAGAACAATTAAGTAAATTTTATTAATACAATCATTCATTCAATAATAATAGAGAAAATAGAAATATATTTGACAAATTGTGTAAAGTATTTAAAATTATATACTATTTTAAATAATATTTTAAATTACAGATTTTATACTGATTTTTTAAAGAATGTTTAGCGTAAACAAATGGTAATTTAAATCCAGAACAAAACTCAAATATAAGTAATATTTAATATTTTACAGACTGACTAATATTCAAGTAAAAAGTTAAGAATAATTTTCTTTTACGTTGTCGAATATATGTACTAGGTTGGTCAAAAGAACAAAATATTCAAAATATGTGTTTTTCAGCAGAATTTGTAAAATTAAAGATATATATAGTTTCCACTATAATGTTTTACATCAGATCATATTTTATTATGTATTATTTAGAATCAGAAGACCGACAATGATTAAGAAGAAATAAGCCGATAAAATAATAAAAAGAACAACAGATATAAACAAGACTATTAGTTCTAGAACTGATAAAAAATCAAAACAGGTACAGTTAGGTGAATAATTAAAGACGTGGATCGAGGCTGATTGGGATGCTTGAACAACACTGTAAAATTGTAGACCAACTAGAATCCTCTTCCTTTTCTCAGTTATTTAAAGTACTTTACATACCGAATTAGGATAATCTTTGTCGGAAAATTTGGATAAACTGAAATCTATCGTGAAAAAAGGTGATAGAACAAAAAAGATAAGATTATAAGAAATTATTTGAAGATATAAAAAGAATAAAATACGCGCGTATATGCACACACGAATGCACACAATACAGAGTGAGACAGCAACCAAAAGAAAAGATGAGTCGCTCTTATTGAATCTTGTAAAAAAGAATAAAAAAGAATCAATAAAGAGAAAGAAGTTTCGTTAGTATATTCACGAGAGACAGAGAGAGAGAGAGAGAGAGAGAGAGAGAATTTCCTCATCCTACTCAACAAAAGAATGCGCTGGGCATTTCGATCGTCGGCTAACTTGTATGTGATTCTCTTGCAGGGAGAAAAAGAGTTGATTTGCACGCGTCTGCATTGAACACTGATTCTTCCGTTTCTCTGACACACTCCGGTAAAATCCGACAATATTTTTTTTTGTATTTTCAGAAATACAATCGCAAGAAGAACCACTTTCCTTTATTTATTTTCTAACCCATTTATAATCTGTTATTTCGTTCTCATTTTTATTCATGTTTACTTTTAAATGTAACAAATTTATATAATTCATGCATATTTCCTAGTTATGTAATTTTTATCAAACACTTTTCTCAATAATGTTTAAAAACATTCTACAATTATAATAAATTATAAAATATTATTCAATTATAATATAAATTCTTAATAAAATTTTGAACAAAATTCTAAATTATGATTATATAATAAGTTTACAATATATTTGTAGATCAAAACAATTAAAATTCTATTTAGATTTACGTTAAAAGAAATTGAAATGTTCGTGTAACAATATAAATAACAATGATGTATAAGCTTGGTAATAAGCTTTAATAATTAGATCTAAAAACTATTACATAATAATTCGTAGATATTGTTTTTTCATTTTATACTTTTTATATTATGTTAGTTTATTGTTGATACCAAAACGACTAAAAAACTTTTCATTAAGGATTTCTATGTAATATTACCTATACAAAATTAATTAAGAAAGTAAAACAAAAAATAGTAATATATATAAAATATATGCTGTAGAAAATAAATAACGAATTAAAAAATAATGATTAAAAATACTTTATTGATTATAAAGTCTGAAAAAAATACTATTTTGATGACAACTATTTTTATAAATAAGTTAGTGATTCATATCTATTACATTAATATTATACATAATAATGTTGATATAACAGCAAATGCATAAAATTTTTTTACGGATATATTTTTTAATGCATGCATGTTTCATTATTTCTTTATATGTGTGTATTTGTACTCGTACACCCACACACATTTATATATATACATATGCTATCATTAATAATTTATTTTCTTTTACGTTTTAAATAAAAAATGTGAAAATTTTAAATGAAAACTAGTTCAAATCTTTGAAATGTTCATACAAACCTATATAAGTTATATTTATATTTTTGTAAAGATTGAATTTTCGTTAATTTATAAATTTTAAATTAATTACAAGCAATCAATTAAGATATTTCATATGTTCAAAAGTTAATTTTCACAAATTTATATTTATATTTAATCGGTATATAACATAAGATTAAAAAAATCTATTTAACAAAATATAATATGATTATTTATTATGTAATTTTTATTTTATAAAAATATAATATTGTAAAAAACTCAAAAATAAAATACATCTTTATAGATATCATACGACAAATTTTTACATATACTATTATCTATTCGAAGAAAATTGTGTTGCTAAAATAAATGATGAACACAAAATTTATTATGTTTACAATATTATATTTGTTATAATAAACACTATACATCTTCAAAACACTTTATAATTTAGCTTTTGTTATGTTTTATTGTGAGATATAAAAGGTTTACTATATTCATTAAATTATAAATGCAACGCAAAATACAAAAAAGGGATTTAATGTACAATATGTACGATAAAGTAATAAGATACGCTTGTATAGGTCATAAAATAAGCATATATTAGATTGATTTTATTTAAAAATGAAGAGTGTTTACTTAATATGTTGTAAAATACTTAATTGAACCAGAAAAATTTATCAACGAATAGACAAATTTACATAGTTTATATGCTACAGCATTGATAGTCAACCTTTGAAAATTTAACTGTTTGTACATATCACCCACAAACGAAATAAGTAATTGAATAAATTAGAGGAATTAGAAAAAAAGAGAGGAGGGGAGTGCGTTTTCTACAAAGTTATGCTAGGTCAATGTCGAATACTGATTGATGAATAACTTCTAACCTCTATTTGCATTACAAATTACTCGTGATATTGACTACATATGGTAATGGGTGAAAATGCAGAAGCAAGCAAAAATTAAACAGCTTATTCCTAAAGTATGTTTGAAAGAAATAATTGAATAATAATAAGAAATAATAATTTAATTCGAAGTAATTATTGAAACGCAGATATTGCAAATTAATATTATTCAGTAAGAAAACTACAAACCGTATAAATAGGTACACCTTGTAAATTCGCAGTTCAATATTGCCAATGACTCCTGTTTAATTCTACATAAATATCTTTTTTCTATTTACTTAATACTTGAATCATCTCTATTTATAAGTAATATTTGATATTCTGATATTGCTAATAATAATAATAATGTAATTCCAATGATTAATTATGTGCAATAACTTAGATTTTTGAATTTTATTTAAATTACTTTAATGATATTAAAAGTTCTAAATATGTGAATCTAAACTAAAATAATAAAATTTTAAATATGCATATTTTTCAAAGTATGTGCAAGCAAAATCCTACAATGATTATTTTTCAAATATTTTAGTACCTATATTATATATTTCAATTTAAACATTTAAAATTATTGTATTACAAGCAATAACTAATTTAATATAATTATTCATTTTATTATATTACAATTAGTATTCTACAACATTTATTTCAAAATTATTAATATAATAATTAAATTCTATCTCTTCAATGTGTACTTAATAATAGTAATTAAATAAAATAGACATCGTTAGTCGTCGTAAGTATAAATATTATTTATATCATTAATTAGACAAATTTTTTAATTTTTGAAACGTTTAAAAAAAATAATGGATTTAGTAAAATATTTTAGAATTATTTATATCTATCATACTATGTAAGATTTAATTAAATTTATAAATTAATCATCTTCAGATAAATAATACTTATTTATGAATATTTATATTTATCTATAATATTAATCTTATTTATGTATTGATCAATGTATATAATGATATTATAAATATAGTAATTAACAAAATGGAAATAAAGTTCTGAAATTTATTCTTATCTTCATTTTAAATATACTATCTAGTTATATATCTATTTATATATGTACTTATATATCTACTTTGATTTACAATTAAAATTATTTAAATATTAATTAATTTAAGATATAATTAGAATAAAATATAATTTTTATATCGAGTTAAATTTTTATTGATAACTTTAATTTTGTTAATATTTTATTTCAGAAAATTTGTCATTGTACAAAATAGTTTACTATTATAGTAAACTTTAATAGTAACTTATATTATTCGTAATTCTTGTCTAATATAATATTAATTATGAGTAAGTTATTAAACTTTTATTAAGTTTTGATTTAATGTAAATGATGTTATTGTTAGAACTGTATCACCACATGTTGTAAAAGAACCCCTCTACTTTCGACCCCTGTGAGGAAAATAAACATCCCTTATCTACAGAAGATAAAACAGACGCACTTCTAAATTGATAAAGGGGTGTAGACATAATCGATTGCAACCCCTCTAGAACACTGTACATTTTCAATAGCAACAGTTGATAGCTATAATGGTTTTACATATGGCTGATGAACTATGTTTTATTTATGTATTACAAAAAGTTAAATATTTCTTCATTAAATTGTAAAAAAATATATATACCTGGAAATTATAAGATTTATTATAGAAATATATGTATAAATACTACAATTTTATTTAAATTTATTTTTATAAATTTATATACCATGTTTACAAACAAATATATAAAAAGTAAATAAAATTTATTTAAATTATATAACGACCTATTATATAAAGCATTAGTTAAAAAAAAATGATGTCTTCAAAATTATTCATTTTCATTATTTAATATTTTAACGAAACTACGATAGTTATTTTTTTTTAAACAATGAATTAAATGTAATTGCCTTTTAATAAATTCTTATAATTTAAAAATTATATATTATTATTGTTAAAATAACATTAATATTTCTAAATTTGTTTTTAATAATAATTTAATAATAATTTTTTAATTGTTAATATTTCATGCAGTTATCCATTTTTATTCAGTATTCTTCATAGTAAAATTAAATAGAATCTTAATTTAATAAATGTTTTTAAACATCAATATTTTAAAATAATGATTAAAATTTATCATTATTTTTTAATATAATTTAGTATAGACCGCATCATCAAATACATCAATTTTGGTATTAATTATGAGCAATAGATAATAAGTAGGAAGCATTATGATCTTTATTACATTTATTTTAATGTCATTTAAAAAATTCTGCTTCTTTATTTAATGGTATAGAAAATTTATTCTATTTTGATGTTTTGTAAAATATTATTTAAAAATTTTAATTAGAACATTTAGAAAATATATCAAATACCAATTCAAATATTTTAATTTACCTATTTAGTTATTTAATTATATATAATTTTAGAAAATTCGTGTTAATATTTATTCTATTTATTTTTATGCTCATTTGTAAATTTTGCAGAGGATGATAGTTATAAAATTCATATTGATAAAAGTATTTTAATGTAATTATAATTGTGTTAGATTGGTTTAAAAGTTGAAAAGTATATTTAAATTATTAATATATTTATTTTATTTTTAATAAACAAGAATAAATTATCAACGCATAAATTAATGAAATATAATTTACATTTAATTGAATTTTTATGCTAAAATTTTTTACAGATATACGAAGATTTAATTAAAAACATGAATTAAGTTTATTTTAGAAAACAGTGTTTTGTTGGAAAGATATTGAATAAATTCTTAAATAGGCATGTGTTATACAAATATCGAACTGATTACAATTCATTACACAACGAATCTTTTGATTTTTTTATAGCAGTATATTGGAATCTCAAGCATTCTTTGAATGGTGTATATTTTTTGCAGGTTAAATCAGGTTAATTTTGTGTTTTACAATCTCTGCTCATTAAAGTAAAAATTTCGTATTGTAAAAATCAATCTCCGAAAAGCATTTTTAAGAAATGCCATATCCAGTACTTAATCTCTTCGCGATAGAATACAGGAAGCTCTATAAAATCTCAGTATTAGAACATTTGTAAAATATTAAATTTTCTATAATTATTTCGATTGTGATTGTTTCATTTTTTCCCATTTGATTAGATGTAGATTATTTTGGTTATATCGTCTTTAAGTTTTATACTTGTTGATACGAATTGACTGTAATAAAAAAAACAATTAATATTAACATTTTATATAATTACATATATGATATATACATATATGAGCATTAAACTGAAATTTATTACGGTGCTTTCACATGTAAAATTATGAGTTTCTTTAAATGGTAAACAAATCAGATTAATTTTTCCATAGTAATTCCAGCTGAAAAATTTGTTTGGAAAACACTTAAATATATTTATTCATTACAATGATGGATTACAAAAACTACTTATAAAAATGAAAGTTTATTGATTATAAAGATTCTTCAAAGTGTTGACTAACGTCACTGTGCTTACGGTTTTCTGCACTTTATACGAATTTTTAAGTGCATAAGTGTGTATTAATAAGCAATAATATGTAATAATAAGTGCGTAGTATATATAATAGTATATGTAGTGATATATATCATTAATTTAATTCTACTTAGTGCACTAGCAATATTACGTCCTTTATTTTCACTTTTTAAATATATTTATATTAACGTTACATTCTCATTTTTTTTAATTTATAGTGTTATTTTATGTAGCTGTTTCCGTCAATATCATCTATCACGAACTATACAAATCTTCATTTTATATAAAAAATTCTACTAATTATGAAATGAAATTTAATTAAATTGTTTTGAATTTTAATAAATAATGTGAATTGTAAAATAAAAATTAATTTATTGTTACAATCATTTTAAACATAAATCTACAGTCATGAGTTACATTATTGATTATAAATAATATAAACAGAGTTGAAACAAATATTAAAGATTACCGACACACCGTATTACCTCAGTTTACTATTAAAATTCGTTATATTGTTATGTTACGAAGTGTAAAAACACTTTATTTTATTAATCTAAACTACGAGCCATTATCATTTATAAAAAAAATTAGGTAAGGAATCCAGCTTTTCTAAATGGACCGCTTTGAATTTTTTTTCTTAGATTATATGAAACAGAGCAATTTCAAAGTGAATGTGACACTGTGGTTTATATGAAATATAATTTATTTTAACAACATCAACTAAAGAAATTTACAACAATGTAAAATATATGAATAAAAAACTTTTTAAATATTTTTATTTAAATAATTAAATTAAAGTAAAAATTAATATACAGACTCTTAAAAAAATATAAATGCATTACAAAATTACTATATAAATTTATTAATAGTTTTCTTTATACTTACTATTTTTGATATCTAAATACATAATACATTTTTCAGTTAGCTAAAAATATATTTATCTAAATAATTTTTTTAATAATTCTACATTATGCACTTATGTCATTAATTAACAAAAATGAAATCATAAAAATTAAATAAAATATTGTGTATTTGATATATTGATATTAATTAATAATTAATGATATATATTTATAATTTATTGGAATAAATAGTTACTCATTTTTATATAACTATTTACTATAGTTTTTGTTAAAATATATAAGCATAAATAAATTTATTACATAATCAAATGATATTTCATCTCAATAAAAATAGTATAAAGTTTTTTTACATGATTTTAGAATATGAATAATATATTTAATATCAATTTATTCATTAATACATTCAGATTAAACTTACATGGATTTAAATATATATTTTTTATGTAAGCCGTCTTTCATACTTACACAAATTCGAAAACGTATACTTAATAGGTAATATGTAATAGATAATAAGTAAGATAGTTTGAAAAATTATAAAATATAATAAAATAATTAACTTATTATTTTTATAATTGTAATATATAAAATTAATATTAGGAAATATTTATTTAATGCTGTTTAAAAAATTTTAAATATAGGTCATAAACAACTTATTGAGACAATTGAAAATTGATATATAATTTTATTATTATAAATTAGTTTTATTTAACGAATTTCTTTAAAAAAGATCTTAAGAAGTAAAAAAAATAATATTAAAAAAAATTATATTTTACGTTTTCTTATTTATATATTTACACAAGTCACTTAAAATTTCAATTGAAAATTTATTATATATTAAATATATAATTAATTATTACGTAATGTACTGGTTTTATAATTTATAAGTTATATAAATAGAAAGAACGTTATTGAGTTATAAATTAAACAAAATTGTTCAATGAATAAACGAAGACATATACGTTAGGTCAACGAATTATACTTATTTATATAGGTAATAAAATAAATATGTAAAAATATTAATATGAACGAGAGAGATTAGTAATCTGTCTTCGTATGTAAGTCAGATAAATTCAATTAAAAAAATAGTATTAACATGATATATGCGAAGAAATATGGTGATAAGATACTTCAAACATATAAATTAATATAATTAATGTATGTATATATGAGTATATATATATGAATATGTAGTTGGTACTTAATGGAAAAATGATTAAACTCTCAAGAATATGTTCACGAAAGTATTTATTTAAACACTGTTTTCAAGCCAATCATTTTTAAGAAATGGGCCTTTGTGAAGGTCAATACAGTTTTTGCAGACTGACGTAAAACCAGTTACCGTAGACGTTAAGTAGTCAGTTATCTCCAATGAAATTCTAGCAGATACTGTAATTCGTTTTTATTTTTGTTTCTTTGCATTCCCGACACGTTCTAGGATAAGCGAGAGAGAAAGCAAGTGAGATAATACGCATAAACTTATCGATTAAAAAATGTCTGCCCTTCAGATAACCTCGGTTACGATCCGTTTATATATACTTATTAAAAAATTTTGAATTAAATTTAATATATACGTACAATTGAAATGTAAATCCTTTATTAACACTTACAATCTTTAATCTTTCAAATCAAAATAATAATTTAATTTTTATTCTTCGTTATGACTTAATATTAATATTTAATTTTATTTAAAAGTTTTATTATGTATATACACTGCTGATGTAAAGAAATTCACTTAACAATGCATAAAATTTATTAAGTTAAAATTTTTTTTATTGAAGTAATAGAATACATTGTCGATAATAATGTCAATTAATAACATACTGTTAAATTATTGTCTTTATAATTACAATTAATATTTATTTTAATTCCTTATATAATATTTTTTTAATTTAAATACAATTTTATAAATAATCTAAATATGTTTAATATTTACATAAAAAGATTTAATATAATTCAATATAAATTGTAAAATTATTTACCAGGTAACTACAAATATTTATATTCTATAATTAATATATTAATATTTATATGGTAATAAATTACGTAATGTGTAATTAAATAATATTACAATAATAATGATAACAACAACAACAACAACAACAACAACAACAACAACAACAACAACAACAACAACAA